>BHFV01000312.1:17457-31486 GCA_003568905.1 Trebouxiophyceae sp. KSI-1
AGACAGGCAGGCAGAGAGTAAGAAAGAGATAGGCAGGCAGGGACCAAGGAAGAGACAGGCAGGCAGGAAAAAGGACAAAAAGGCAGCAAAAAGCAAGGCTGCTCATTTTCCGGGCTGGCAGGCCCGCAGCTGGGCCTGCAGCTCGGCAACGTGCTCTTCAGCAGCGCGGCGGTGATAAGCATCCTGTTGCGCCTCTGCCTGAAGCCGCCGCACATGGCTCTGCAGGCCTTCGTTGTCGACCTGCAGCCGGCCAGATGGAGGGGGCTCAGTGCTGTACTCCGGTCCCGGAGCTAGGCAAGCCACTGGAGGCTTGGGGAGGGGAGGATGTCGACACAAGAAAAGAACCACCTGCAGAGCCATGGCGCGCTTCCTCGCTCCAGCAAACCTGCGACCGAACCAGGGGGAGCTCTGTGACTGGCTGCCTGCCAGCGAAAGGCATGGGGACTGGCTCCTGCAGCAAGGCGGGGCGCACTCGTGCCACAGCTCTTCGAGCTGGGCGCGCATCTCTATTGCGAGCTCGCCCAGCTCGCCATCCACCTGCCGGATTCGGTGCAGTCTGGGGTCAGGCTCGAGGACAGTGCTCCTCAACTGAGGTTCATCTAGTGAGACAAGACGGCATGCATGGTCAGGGTGACCCACCCTGGGCCCCGCGTGTCCAGCGAAGAGCTCCACGCTGTACAGCGGCAGGGGAGTGTGCCGCTTGACAGGCGTGGGCACCTTCTTGGTTGCCCGGGCGGCCCCTGGTGTTGGGCCCCAGATGTTGCCACCCATGGCGGTCGCCTTCACCGCCTACAAGCCAGAGTACATGCATCATTCAGCATTTATGCGATATTAAAGTACCTTATCTTGTGTTTGGTGGCGTTCTGGACCCCAGCCTCGCCAGTTCGCCCAGAGATGCTGCCCCACGAGGACCAGATCCCGGCCTTTCCGGGGGCGCCCCGGCCTGTTCAGGGCTGAGTGGCGCCCTCGGGCTAATAGTGCACTACTCGGCTTCACCGGGTGCGCCCGAGAGCAGGGACTCGTTGGGCAGGCGCCGTGGAGCGTCAGCATTCAACATCTGCTTCCGGGCCAAGCCAATCGGGACGCTTTCCGTTTCCGTCAGCGATATACGTCCCATGAGCCGGATTTGTATCTCACAGGCCCGCTGGAGCGTGCGCCAGACTGCGCTGCACTCGCCCCCTAGGCCTACGGTGACATTCCTCATGTTCCGAGGCCGGCCTAGAGGGGGCTGCGCACCTGGGTCGACGGGCGCCGGGAGAAAGCTGGTCGGCATGGCATGTGGGCGGAGACGCACGTGGCGCCGGACGCAGAGCCGGAGAACCGTATGCGCGACGTCACCATTGCGGCAGCTGTCAACAGCTGTCGCCAACAGCTAAGAGTTGCGCGAAGGCGTGAAGCCGGGTTCTATTGCAATATTACTGGGAGTATGCAGTTACCGAGGATCGTATAGACTTCACTGTAATATTGCAGCCGCACTGGTGCTCTCCTGGAGTTGGAAAATGTTTAGGGTTCTGGGGGAAAACAGCCCAAGCTGGGCGGAACTCTGGATAGAGGTGGCTGGGACATAGGCGAGCGAGCTACTCTCTATCGGCGCATTAGCCCAGTGGTAGTCCGGTTGGAGCAAAAAGCTCCCTCATTCGGGCCTCGAGACGGACATCGTGTTCTATAATCTCCGATGGGGGCCTGCATGCTGACGAATCGGGTGCGAGCGACACCGCAAAACCGCTCGAAGGTGACATCTACTCCATATGACTTTTCCCAGACTACTTGACATCAGTCGGAAGCTCGATTCGGTCACCGAATGCCCTTCCCAATCGCATCCTGGTGGCCCCACGTGCAGCCAGCGCGTCTCCTCGTTGGCTTTAACGGCTGTTAGAGGGGATATGGTCACGTAACAAAGCGCGCAAGGTGCATAAGAGAGGTCGGGCGGCTCTTTCGCCGGGCGTCCGGACGTGAGGCTTGCAGACGCATACTTTCCTGAACAGTGCCCGCGGCAGTAGCAGAAGGGCCAAGGGCGGCAGGCAAGCTTGCGCGTTTGAAGGTGCTCCAGACTTAAGACCGTCTAGCGAGCATTGACTCAGAAGGTGTGCAAGCAGGCAAGCAAGCGAGCGCGGCGCTGTGGGGGCGGCCGGCTGAGGGTGAGGCGGCACGGTGCCGGCGCCCAGCCCTTCGCCGCCCAGCCGCCCGGACACACGGCATCTGGGAGCCGCAGCCCACTACTTATTGCCGACGCGGATCAGGTCCCTGGCGGCCACCTGCGGGAACAGCTGCTGGCCCTTCAGAGCTGGCTCGGCCGGGCGCCCAAGTGTGAGTCCGACAAATGCATGAGCTGGCTCGGCCGGGCGCCCAAGCCTGAGTCCGACAAATGCACTGCTGTGCGCACAGTGTCTGGGACTAATGGGGCTAAACAAGCGGTCGACAGGCCGGCGTGTGTGGCACCGGCAGGTAGGTGACCAGCCAGGGCCGCACTGTCCCAGGAGAGCTGCATCCGCAGCAGCGCCTGCCGTTCCCTCCAGCAGACGCAGGCGGCCGCTGCTGCCTGGTGCCGGTCAGGCCGTGAGCCTGCAGCAGCAGTGATTGACTCGAGGTGGCACCGCACTTGCGGCCGCAGTCCCCCAGCAGCGTGCAAGACAGCTTGAACTCTGTGAGGACTCACCTCTCAGGTCCCGAGCAGCTCGGCCACGGTGGCCTCCATCCATGCTGGTTTCATGTGCCCTCCTCAGCAGGGCCGCCGCAGCTGGCAGGCCTGGAAGCGGGCCTGCGCACAGCTCAGCAGGGCTTTAGGCTCAGGGCGCAGCCAGCCACAGCACTACAAGAGCCAGGAGGCAGGCGCGCAGGTGGTGGGCAGCACCTTGCGCAACGGCAGCGGCAGTGCAAAGCAGCGTGGAGGGAGCATGGCCAGTGGGTCAGATGGGCATGCCCAGAACACAGGGGGCAAGAGGCAGTGGAGCCTGAGCCGCACCCTTCAGGCAGGCAGACCTCTGCAGTGATGCCGTCCTCTGGGCCTGGCTGGGAAGTGCGCCGGCCAGCACGGCACAGCAGCGCACGGACGGCACTAAACCAGCTGCGGGCCTGCTGCCGAGCTGCAACCCCGCCAGCTTCAAGGGGCCGGCCAGCAGCACCGCGTCCGCAGCCCGGCACGTCTCCGGCTGCCCCTGCAGCATGCAAGAGCCACTTCAGGGCCTGCCTCTGCTGCCCTCGAGCACAGCCCGCTGCAGCAGCATTCAAGAGTGCATGATAGGTATTTGGGGCTCACCGGGGATTCCAGCCCGGCAGCAATGTCGCGCAGCACCGCCCGGAGCATGAAGGCAGGAGGGGAGCCCGGATCCCACCCGCCGGCAAATGAGCCGGCAGAGGGCACAAAGCCGCCGGCTGGGTGATGTCCGCGACACCGGGGAATGATGCAGGGCTCTGGCCGCAGGGACCAGGAGATTGACTGCGCCTGCTTGTGCTGCACAGCCGGTCTGGGCCTTGACTGGGGGGCAGCCAAAGCTGGCGCATGCACCGTAGCTGCGCGCACTCGAGCATCCCAGCGAGAGCGGCCCAACGCACGGGCCCTGGCAAAGATGTGATGGGCGGCGAGGAAGCACTTGCCGTTGGAGCATCGCTGGCCTTCCCGGCAGCCAGCGCGCGCGCTCTGCTGAGCTGCAAATTCGCTGCTGCCCGCACTGCTGCTTGCCAGACTGAGCCACAGAAGCGATCTAGTGGTTGCTGCCGGGCTCCGCGATGCCATGAACTCGCCGCGGAGGGCTCCTGCCGGTGGGCGCCGCATGCCCACAGGTCAGCGAGAGGCTCGAGACAAGCAATGCCGCAACGCCGTACAGCAGCAATGCAGAGGCTGCCCACAGCTGCAACTGGTGTCTGGTGAGCCAGGATGGGCAGAGGCATTGCCAGGTGCGTGCCAACCACGGAGCCGGTGCAGCCAGAGCTGCCAGCCGCCCAGCAGCTCGGTGGAGTGCGCCCTGCAACGCTGAGAGCAAGCTGCTACCCTTGCTCCTGCTCAGTCTGCATGTTCGCATCTCTTGACAACACGGTGGCTTCAGCGATGAGGTGGTCAAACCTCAGAGGGAGCTCCTGCGGGCGGGCACCCAAGCCGAGCTCTCTGCGAGAGCCTGACGATGCCACCAGGTGACCAAGAGAGTACCAAACTAGTTCGGCAAGAAGGCAAGCTTGATCCATCTCAGATGTAGCTGCTTCGCCATTGGCAGCTGGGATCGAGGTTCCGCGATGGACGCATGCCGCCAGTCAGGATTGAAACGGCCGCGAGCTAGCGAGGGAGGACGCATGCCAGGAGGGGATCCCGCTCACAAGATCAGACTGCCGTCAGCAATCCGCCGTGCTCACCGGCGCAGCTGGCGATGTCGGGACCGGCGTTCGGCAAAGCATGCTGTGTTCAGCATCCTGGGTGCCATCGTCCGGATTCTTGTTCTTAGAGGCGCAGCTTTACCGGACATATAGATGAAAGCAGAAAAGACCCAGGAATTCTCTCTGGAACGCTGATGAGTCTGCCGAGGTCTGCTCTGAGCCGTGCCTTCCATTGACAGCAGCTCCCAGCTATGGTCATCAGCAGGAAGACTCTCAGAAGCGTCGGCCAGCCGCCATTGCAGGCCCGAAGCGGTGTCGCAAAGATCACCTCACAGCTGAAAGCCAAGCACCATGATCCCAAGCTTTCCTTCGCGCGCGATTTGTGCGCATGCCAAACGGGATCAAGTGCGTTGGGGCCGCATGCGTTGGTGGCAGCAGATGGCTATGTTACAGTTTGCACTTCAAAGTTCGGAAAGAGCCACGCATGAATGCAGCAGACAAGGTCGCCAGGCAAAGAAGAACGGGACCAGCGGCGGGAGGGACTTGTGCATGTCCCACCACTTCCACAGGGCCGCCTCCGCCGTGGCGGCGTCGACCGGGCCTGCCAGGAAAGATGCCGGCAGGCCGGGCGCGGCGGTGCCCAGCCAGGACCATACCAGCTGGGGGCCGCCGCCAACCAGGGCTTCCAGCTGCCAGCCAGCAGCACGGCGTCAGCTGCCCAGCTTGCCGGCGGCTGCCCCTGCAGCAGGCGCGACCCCCACCGGCGGGAGCACAAAGCTCGGAGCGAACTGGCTGCCCTGGGCTGGCCTGTACCCCATCACGGGCACGGGGCCCAGCAGGCAGACGCCAGCCTCGCCGGCGGGGAATGGCGGGTGGCCGGCCGGCGGTGGGCACCAGGCGGCCGCCGGGACCGGGAAGTGGGCGGGTGCCGCCTGCAAGCGCAGGGCAGGCAGTCTGAGTCCCACATCAGGGACGGCCAAAGCCTGTGCTGTCGGCGCCCACACTCAAGCTGCACACGCACCCGGCTGCTGTAGGGTGGCTGCGCGGCAGGAATGGCCCGCTGGCAACACGGAATGAAGGGCTCTGCCGTGGCCTGCAGCTTGCTCTGCCTCGGCACGAAGACGGGTGCCTCTGCCCGCAGCTTGAACACATCTGGCGCCAGGGCATTGCCGGCGGGAGCAGCGGCGCGGAGGCCGCCTGCAAAGCAGCCACAGCACGTCAGCTGCCGCCAACTGAGCCTCCAGAGCGTCTGGCACACTTCGCTGCAGGCTGCTGGTGCGACGTTGCCTTGCAGTGCTGTCCTGCTTGAAGCCTGTGGAAGCACAGTGAAGAGCAGCCTATGAGGAGTGGCAGCTTACCTGGGCGGTTGATAGACGGCGCGGGCTTCTGAAGCTGCACGCGTTGCTGTTCGTCGTGTCGCACTGTGCCCACGGGGCGCGAACGGTGGAGATCTCTCCCGGCCAGCCAGCATCGCCCCCCAGCTGCGGCGCTCTCGACGGGGCTCAGGTCCTTTGCTGTTCCTGTGTTGGGGTGAGGGGCTCCCATTCCCAGGTGTTATACCCCAGCACGGAAGCGAGCATGCTTTGGCGCCGCACGGCGTTTGGGATGTTACAACTCAGGCGCGGCTGTTGCTGGGGCCTGGTGTGAGGGGAGCAACTCACAGCTCGTCCTGTCGACAGAAAAGCTCTTTTGTCTCGGGGTATCGAACGATGCCCATTCACTGAAACCTGCCATCACCCTCCATCACCCTCGAGAGCCCCAGTGTCAGGCCCAACGGACGTAGCTCCCACCTGGGCGCCTGCACCGCAGCTGCAAGCACTCTGGCATCCCAGCATGAGCGGCCCTGGCAATGATGTGATGGTCAGCAAGAAAGCACGTGCCTGCATTGGGGCGCAGGTGCCAGGCTGCCTGCTCAGGTCACGCCTTGGCTGGCCTCTCTGGCAACCGCTGAGGCTTTGAGCCCGTCGCTGCCTGCCCCCTACTCACTAGTACACCAATGTCCAAGCCCGCCCCCTTTCCAGCTCCTGCGGGCGAGCGCCGCAACCGACATCAGCAAGAGGCACGAGATGCAGCGCTTCGATTGGGGAACGAGGAAATGTGGTGTCAGAGGCAGGCGTGGCTCGTATGAAAAGCTCAATTACAGAGCCTGGGTGACGGGTATGAACATTTAAAGGGACCTCTCGCGCCGCGATGGACGCCGCATGGCGCCATCCCGCTTTGAAAAAACGGCCGCGTGCTGCTGGAGCCGGGGCGTACCTGGCGTGGTTTTAGAGCGCGAAAACGTATAATACTGCATCCGCAGGCTCTTCCGGCGATTGAGCGAGTCTGGCCGTCGGAGGAAGCCTTTTTTGGTCGGCATGCGGAGCGCCATCGCGGGCGTTCCTGCTGCCGGAGGCGCAGACAAGCCGCTCTGTGGCGCGGCGACAGCAAATGAGCTGGTACCTCGCCTCTAAGCTGATGCTGGCCCCTTTCAGCCCCGCTCTGAGCCGTGTCTTGGCTCAGCAGCGGCTTCAGCTAGGGCCGGCAGGGCGGCGGTCTCCAGTCCTGACGGCGAGCAATACATGCATGGCCAACCCCGGATGCTCGCTAATGGTTGCTTTCAGGCCTGCTGCAAGGAGACGAGGTCTTCCCATGTCTCCCTTTCTGGGGCAGGTGCGTGCATTTCCCCCAGGGATCTCTGCCACTGTTGGCAGTTTTGTTGTTACAGTTAAGTCACAAGTACAGAGTAAGGTGGTCGCGCAAGTAAAGTCAGGACAGGTATTTCATGCCCAGAAAACGGGCAGCGGCGGCGCAGGGCAGTGGTAAGTGTCCCACCACTTCAGGCACGCCGCCTCGGCCGTGCCCATGTCGACTGGGCCGGCCAAGAACCACCAAAGCATGCCGCACGCGTCCGCCCGGGCCCAGACCAGCTGCGGCGCGCCCCCCACCGAGCTCCACGCGAGCTTCCAGTGGCCGGCGAGCACCACCGCGTCCGCGGCCCACTGCGCCGCCAGCACCGGCTGCCCCTGCAGCAGCAGCGTGCAGCCTCACACGCTGCCCCCCCAAAAGCCATGCCGGCTGTGGCAACATTACAAAGGGGCGGGGGCTCACCTCGAATGGCAGCGCAGGAACGTCACCGTACAGCATTGGCGGCAGGAGGACGCTGCTGCTCCAGGCGCCGGCCCCAGCAGGCGTGTAAGCCTGGACATGGACGGGGACCGGCAGGCAGGCGCCGGCATCACTGGCGATGAAGGGGACTTGGCTCGCCAGCTGAGGGCATGCGGACGCCGCGGGGGCCAAAAAGGGGGCGGGCTCCGCCTGCAAGCGCAATGCAGGCAGTCTGAGCTCCACATCAGGGACAGCCAAAGCCTGAGCCGTTGGAGGGCCGGAGCCCACACCACAGCTGCACACGCACTTGGCTGCCGTGGGGCGGCGGCGTGTCAGAAGTTACCTGCTGACGGCGCGGGAGGAAGGGCTCAGCATCGGCCCGCAGCTTGCTCTGCCTCGGCTGGAAGACAGGCGCCTCTGCCCGCAGCTTCGTCTGCCCGGGCTTGAAGGCGGGCGCCGCCGCTGCCGCTCTCAGCTTGGAAGCGGGTGCCTTCGCCGCCTGGGCAACAGGAGCCACCGCCGGCGCCGGGTCCACCTGCACAGCAACCACTTGCAGTCAGCTGCTCTCCATTGAGCCTTTTGAGCGGCTGCCGTGCAGCGCTGCAGGCTACTGGCGTGCCGCTGCTATGTCACAGCAGTGTGAGGAAGCAGCAGGTGTTGTAACGAGGCGTCGAGGGTGAGCAGCCTACCCGAGCGGTGTGAGGGCGGCTTGTGGCGCTCGTGACACGGTGCCCGTTCCTCCCTTCGTCGTGCTGTGCCCGCGGTGGGCGGACGGCGGGGATCCCGGCTGGGCGTGAGACATCGCCGCCCCTGCGGCCCTCGGCGGAGCTCAGGTTACGTATAAGCGCAGCATATGGACTTGTGGGGTCCGTATCCGCGCTCTCGCCCTTCAGAATGAAAGCATTGCAGAATGAAAGCGTGCTTCGACGCCATTTCTCGGGATGTTAGCTCCTCGCACAGGTGTTACACGCGGCTCCAGCGGCTAGGCCTAAGCGTTTCGCACTATGGCCGAGTAAGGGACGCACCCGGTCGTGGCATTCCCCTTGCTGGGCTGCCCGAGCCTGGAAGCCCGCTGCTTGCGAGGTTGCTGCGTGTCCTTGAACATCTTGCTCGTTGCGCTCTTACGGTTCGACGCACGAACTCCGCTAGCGGCTCATATGCTGAGCTATATCTCAGCTCTGAGGAACAAGGCGCTCTGCTGTAGGCGCGCGACAGCTCTGTTTCGAGGAAAAGGCCAGGCTGTCCTTCTCCGCGAATCCGAGCAAGCAGGCGCCATCACGCACTGGCCGTGCTGCAAATAGACGTCTCAATGTGCCTGAATTCAGTGGCGCGCCGCTTGCAGCCCGCCGAATGTCTTTCAACAGCCCCGATGATGGCAGATTGTATAGCGCAAGATTGCATGGAGGCGCTGCATTCGACCCCTCTAGCTCCTTCTCGCCTTCGTTTTGTGGCGATCATGCAGCTGTGTGGTAGTCAGCACTTTGATCTTGCGTCTGTTTGTCCGACAACATGCCCAGAGCGGGTCGCATGCGCCAGCGGAGAGGCGCACGTGTTCTGCGGCCCAGTCCTGTATGACTCAAGGCGCAGAAAAGCGCAACATGCCCATTGACACGCACTCTGCATGCGTGGAGGGCCACTATGCAGCGACAATTTCTCCTTTTGGCCTCCACATTCTGCGCCGATGCCGGCTTCAGACGGCGCATGTGCCCCTAGCTCGTGCACCAACGCCGCTGCTTTCAGGCATCCTCCAGCTCGATCCTTTGGTTCTTGGCGAGTGTGATGCTTGCAATGTGTCATTCACCCCCCAACTCAGGGCCGTAGCTGCAGCCACAGCCAAACACGCGCAGCGGACTGCGAGTGCACGCGCAAGCAGTGGATTGGAAGCGAGCTCAGCTCAGCTGCCAAAGCTGGCAGGCCCGCGGCTACGCCCGCAGCTCAGCCGCACGCAGCTCGGCGGCCAGGCGGTGGCACAGCCCCTGCTCCGCGGAAGTCTCCAGGCGCCAAAGCTGTTGGCTCTGGAGGCCCTCCTGCTCCTCCTGCAGCAGGCAGGGAGAGGCGCCTCAGACGGGTCTGCTGCCACAAGCCGGGGGGAAGGGGATGCCAGAGGCGATGAGACGCGCACCTGGAGGGGCACGCCGCGCTTGCTGTCAGCAGCGAGCCTGCGACCGCAGCAGTGGCAGCTCAGTGACTGGCTGCCAGTAAAGGGCACGGGCTTTGGCCCCCGCTGAGGGCAAAGAGCAAACGCGTGCCAGAGGGGTTCTGCAGCTGAGCCTGTGCACCTCCAGCACAGCCTCGCCCTGGGTCTCTGGACAGCGGTGTGCAGTGCTTGCCCCTGGCCTGCAGCCGCCGCCTGAGCTGCACTGCATGCGAGCGCAGCGGCGGCACTCGGCACACCGCCTGAGAGCGGCTCAGCCTGGAGCCGGCGACCCAGACTGGCCCCCTCTTGACCCAAGAGGCCTCAATACTGTCAGCTCCTTCGTCCCCCACGCCGGGTGCAGAGCAGGGCCCCCACCTGCACAGCGGGGAGGGACTCTGCGCCCTGCGCTTCAGAGCCAGGGCGCGCTCAATGGCGGCCTTGGAGCCACAGAGCTGGGCGCCCACGCGCCCAGCTGGCTTCAAGCCAGCTGATCTGGGTTGTCTCAGATCTGGTACCGGGAGAGCTTCCAGCTGCCCACCAGCAGGACCGCGCCGGCTGCCCACCACTGCACCGGCGGCGGCCCCTGCAGCAGCTGCGAGAGCCGGCAGGCCCTGGCTTTGATGCCCTGATGCGCGGCCAAGCCGGCTGCGGCAGCGCTGCAGGTGCGTTTCAGGGCGCACCTGGCAGGGGGCTTCATCACCGGCGCCGCACCGGCGGCGGAGGGACACGGCCAGTGGCGGAAACTGGCGGCCCTGGCCTGCACGAACGCCAGCACGGGCGCATGGCCCGCCAGGTGCACGCCAGTGGCAGAGCCGGGGAGGAGGCGGGGCTATAGCCGTGCAGTCCGGCCCGGCGCCGGTCGCCTGGGCAGGGAAGCGCAGCTGGCCGATCCGCGGCAGCAGGCGAGCAGCCGGGGCCGTGAAGGGCGCCTGCATGTGCAGCGCAGCTGGTCTGAACCTGAGCTCAGCGGTGGCCACAGGCGGGGCTTGCGCATGGAAGCGACAGCTGCATGCGGACCTGGCTGCGCTTGGCGGCGGGAGTGCGGTGGGCGTGGCCTGGAGGTGGCTTGGAAAGAAGGGCTTCATGGTGGCCCTCAGTTTGATCATTTTTGGGGCAAAGATGGGCGCCTCTGACCGGCGCCGGTGCCACCTGACCAGCAGCCAAAGCTTGTCAGCTCCCGTCCAGCTTTAGCGGCTGGCGTGCAGCGCGGCTGGCTGCTGCTGTGCCGCTGACGTGCTGCCGTAGTGGGCTGCCTGGAGCCCAAGGAAGCAGAGTGCAGACGAGGCTGCAATGGGATAGCAGATAGCCTGCCTGAGCGCTTGCAGAGGGACCTGAGTTGCTCGAGCCGCGGTGCCTGCCCCTCGCCGAGTTGTCTTGCGTCCGCTTGGGGGCGAAAGGCAGGGACGGCAGCTGGCCGTCCAGCCTCGTCACCCCTGTGGCGCCCGTCCGAGCTCAGGTCCATGCAGGGCGGTGCAAGTGGAAACATTTGGGAACATTGCTGTGGGTGCGACCTCCCAAGCAGACGACAGTGCGAGCCACGGGAGCAAGGCCGGCTCAGCTGCCGAGCATGACAGGCAGGCAGGCAGAAAATGACGGCAATGGCAGCACAGAAAACACTTGGCTCACTCGCCAGACTTGCAGGCCCGCAGCTGGGCTCGCTGGTCCGCCACCCGCTCCTCAGCGGCCTGGCGGTGGAAGCTCTCCTGCTGGAGGGATGCCTCCAGGCGCCGAATCTGGCTCTGGAGCCCCTCCTGCTCCACCTTGGCAGCAGCAGGCCAAAAGCGGCGCATCAGTGCCACGACCAAGCGCTTGACAGCAAGGTCGGCGAGCAGGGAGGCAGGTGAGAAAGGCAATAAATGGAGCACCTGGAGGGCCATTCCTCGCTTCTTCGATGTGGCAAATCTGCGAGCGAAGCAATGGCAGCTCAGTAAAGCTGCTAGTGAACGGCCGGGTGGCTAACTCTCACTGAGCGGCGGGGCACACTGATGCCACAAGTCCTCCATCTGGAGGCGCATCTCCAGCACGACCGTCTCTAGGCCCTGCATTGTATGGTACAGCAGAGTAAGGGTGCCAAGCTCGGACTTGTCACTGATTGACGCAAGTGGAAGGATTGCATGCTGTGACGGAGTTTCCCACCAGAAACTCCTCATCGCTGTCCGGCATCTGTTTGACGCCAAACAGCGAGATTGGCGCTGCCACCGGTGCCTTGCTGCAAGCCTGGAGGCGGGCCCGCTGCACTCCAGTGCCGATGTTGTCTCCCCCCCCGGCGATGGCGGCCCGGGCCACTGCGAGCAAGCGTAATAGACTGAGTGAGGTCATGTCAGCTTCTTAATGTGGCCTGAACTGTGGATGTTAGGACGTTCTGGCCTGCAAGCCATTCTGTTTGACTCAGAGATGGCGCAACATGCAGACCACGTCCATGCTGGATCCGGGCAAACTGTTACCGTACTGAGCGCCCCCCATGTGCTTGTGAACCTGAATGGATCCAGCGGGGAGCCCCCAAAAGCCCAGACTAGCCAGGCAGGCAACGAGGGCCCATCCGCATTTAGAATCGGCTTCTCAGTCCAGCCAATCTGGGCGCTCCGCGTTCCCGGCCGCGTTCCCAGCCCAGGTAAATGGCGAATGTTCGCAGAGGCCGGCTGTGTCGTGCGCTGAGCTGTCCCGCTCTCGCCCGCCCGCTAGGCCTGAAGTGACCTCACTCACACTCCGAGACGTGGCGTGGAGCGGAGCCCGCACCTTGAGCGCGTGAAGCCCGGCCACACCCGAGCCGGGGCAAAGGCGCGCGAGGAGGTTCTGGGAAGACGCAGGTGGTGGCCGCTCTTGCGCAGCGCCATCCCAGCTGACCGTCAGCCATCTGCTTTCCAGCAGGGCAGCTGGCCGGTCGGCTGCTGGCAATGACCGGCCGCCGGGGCCGGGAAGGGCGCAGGCGCCGCCTGCACGCGCACCGCAGCCAGTCTGGGCCCCAACAACTCGGGGGCGGCAAGAGCTGTGGCCTGGTGTCAGAGGAGCTACTCACTGCTCGTTTCTTCAACGGAAAAGCTCTTCTGGCTGGAACCAAAGAACACCCTCGAGAGCCCCACATGTGTCAGGCCCACCGGACATAGCTACACCTGGGCGCCTGCATCGCAGCTGCGCGCACACCAGCATCCCGGCGTGAGCGGCCCTGGCCAAGATGCAATGGGTGGCAAAGCAGCACTTGCCTGCGTTGGGGCGCCGGTGAACGCCAGGGTGCCGGGCCGCTCGGGCCGCGCCTTAGCTGGCCTCTCTGGCAGCCAGGGAGGCCGAGAGCACGTCGCTGGCCGCCTTTGGCCCACCTAGATCATCATGTCCGGGCAATTTGTGGACTGTGACATCTCTCTCTCCCGCAAGGATGGTGCCTCACCGCAGAAAATTCCTGCGCCGCATCCCACATCAGCGAGAGGCACGAGATGCAGCACCTTGGCTGCGAGACGAACGGCAGAAGGTCACGATAAAAGCTAGGATTGACTCTAATAAACAAAGCCACAGAGCTTGTGTGACATATCTGGGCCTTTACAGGGACACCTCGCGCGGCAATGGACGCCGCATGGCGCCATCGAGGATTGAAACGGCCGCGCGCTGACGGGGCCAAAGCGCACCTGGCGCGGGCGAGGATAGCTTTTAAACAGCTGATGACTGCACACTCAGGATCATCCGGTGAGAACACGAGCCTGGGCGTCAGGGGAAGCGTTTTCTAGGTGGGCATGCTGGGCGCCATCGCGGGCAATTGCGCTCCTGGAGCCTCTGGACCATCTCATAGGAACGGCGAGGGCAGCTAAACGGAGTGATATCTGGTCTATGTTTCTGCCCAGCCTGCATAGGCCCGCTCTGAGCCGTGTCTTGCCTCAGCGGCGGTCCGCCTACGGTCGGCATGACGGAGGCCTGGCATGCATTGCTGCCAATCCAGATGCGCAGGCTTTGCATAGGTGCTTTCTAGCAAGGCAATGGCATCGCAGAGACCCCTTACTGGCTTCACGAGGTATGCACACCACCCCCTGGTCGGTCTTCCTTGGCTCTTCTTGGTTTGGTTTGCTGCTGCAGGTCTCCACCCGCCTGGCGCCCTCCTGCGCCTCTGCTCTTCCTGCTTGCAGACACGGTCTCTGACGGCAGCGATTCTTATGCCTTCTGAGCCGCCGGCCGCAGGCCGTATGCTGGACGCCAGCGGTGATGGCGGACAGCTGCTGCTGGGCGTTGGGCCAAGTGGCAGCGGGCTGGCGGCGGCGATGCCATACAGCAGCTGGAGTGCTCGGCCTCACCGCTGGCGCCCCAATTGGCGACTGGTAGGGTGCTGTGCTCTTCTGCTGCGGCAGCGGGCAGCCCTCAGCGGGAAGAGGAGGCTGATCGGCTCTGCCGGGGTGTGTGGGAAACTGTGGTGCGTTGCGCACTCCAGCCTTCTGCCTCATTGCAGTGAAGCTGCTTTTTTGTGCCAGCGCCGCGGCCCGGCTGCCTCACTTGACCAGAGCACATGCAACATGCCGGTGC
>BHFV01000313.1:0-31046 GCA_003568905.1 Trebouxiophyceae sp. KSI-1
CACTACAAGGAGACGGAGAGCATGCGCGTGGAGATGGAGCCGCTCTTCTACGCCGCCGGCGTGGACATCGTGCTCAACGGCCACCTGCAGTGCGTGCCCCACCCGCCCCTGGGACAGCAGTGCGGCCCGCGCTGCAGCCCTGGTGCTGACCCAGCTCGCCCCTTTTCCTGCAGCGAGTACGAGCGGACGCACGCGATGTATGTGAGGCCCCTTGCCACCTCCAGCTGCCCGTGCCCCCCAATGTAGCCCCACGCAGCTGGGCTGACCCTTTCTGCCACGGCCGCCCGCAGAACTACCGCAACGACAACTGCGGCACTGTGCACATCACGATGGGCGACGGCGGCAACGTGGAGGGCCTCTACACGACCTTCGTCGACCAGCTGCCGACCACCAACTGCCCGGCGCCCGGCCCCAAGGCCATCCCCAACTACCAGCCGGGCCCCTGGACGCCCAGCTTCGTCTACGACACCAGCAACGTCTACAAGGCGCCGCCTGCTGCTTGCCCGGCCTGCTGCTTGCCCGGCCTGCTGCTTGCCCGGCCTGCTGCTTGCCCGGCCTGCTGCTTGCCCGGCCGCTCCCGCCCGCCCTCTGCCCGAGCTGCAGCGCCTGACGGACGGCGGTGGCGCCGCAGGGCTACTGCCCGACCAGCCAGCCGGCCTGGAGCGCCTTCCGCCAGCCGCAGTTCGGCCACTCGCTGATCAACTTCATCAACGCGACGCACGCCTACTTTGAGTGGAACCGGTGCGCTCCCGCCGCCCCAGGTCCTGCATGCCCTGGCCACGGGTGAAGAAACGGACGGCCTGCTGACACACACCCCGCCCCCCCCCACAGCAACCTGGACGACGGCACCGCGTACGCGGACACCGTCTACATCATCCGCGACCGCTCCTGCTTCAACGCGCTCGGCAACGGGCCCGCCTCCGCGCCGCTGCTGGCGCCGACCGCCAGCAAGTACCTCAACACCAGCGGCGTGACGCCCAACCTGGCCGTCGTCGCGCCCTCCGTCTCGACCTCCTCCCTGGGCTGAGCGGCCCAGGCCGGGGGACGCGCCTGAGCAGGGCGGCCGCTCCGCTCGTCGCCCGTCCGCGGAACGGCTGCCTGCCCCCCGCGACCCCAGCACTGTTTGTTGTGGACATGACGCTGCAAGTTTGCTAGGTTATGGTGCAGGCGCGTGCGCGCCGTGGTGCCCTGCGCCACCGGCCGCCCGCAGAATAGGCAGGCGGCAGGTCCGCGAGCATCGTCTCGAAAATGCATGTGCTTAACAGGCGGCTGCACTGCCAACAGCCCTTCCCCACACCTTGTCCCGTCGTTTGCTGGCTGGCTTTGCCGAGCAGCGCATATTTAAGCACCACAAGCTAGCGTTGGTGCTACCCATCGATCTGCAACCTCCTCCGCCCTTGGGCTCCGCGCACTGTGGCCAGCATTCCACCTCAGGAGCGCAAATCTACACTCCAGGGGAGTGTTACAGTCTGCACTGGAAGGCAGGCCGCGCACACGGCTGCTGCTGGGAGGCATGACGAGCAAGCTGGGGGCTCTGTTTGCGCTTGTCACATGGCAAACGAATGCTGGGTGCTAGGCTAACAAAAGGCTGCTTTCCACTGCTCTTATCCTGTAAGTGAGTCTTCCTTGAATGAGAAGGCGCTGCAGTTTCTTAGGGTTTGGACGGGTCAGGGCGACAGCGGCGGGCCGTCCAACAATCACTCAAGAGACAAAGCTGGGGAGGAGCGCATTGTGAGCAAGCACGAGCGTGCCTACTGGGTAACGCAGCAGGAGCACATCCTGTGAACGACGAAGTGAAGTGACTGCGCGCGCACCACGACGCAATCCCACGAGGTCGGCTGTGCCAGCGCTTCTTACAGCAGCAAGCCAGAACTCTACGCAAAGAAATCAAGTGATGACTTATACATGAGTCCAAGCCATAGGAACAGCTGTGTCTTTCTGGCTGCCGCAAGAAAGGCGCCCGCCTGAGGCTGACCATCACACTCTGCCTGCTCAGCAGGTATGAACAACCAACAATCTTCTTTGGCTTTTCTGAGCGCTGCTGAGGAGGAGGCGGCGTGGCAGGCCATCCTGCAGCTGGTGGAAGAGGCGCGCCAGATACCCACAGCTTCCATCATGGGGCAGAATGAAATGCTTACATCGGAAGGGATCAAAAAACTCTTGTTCCTTGACAGCTGCACTTGTTTCTTCAAGCATCGGTTGGCGTGCAGCTCGGCTGCTGCTGCCGCAGGAGGTGGCCTTGGAGGAAGCGGCAGAGGAAAAGGCGGTGCGCTGGGCTAAGCAGCGGCTGCCAGACTCGCAGCCATTCGCTGATCGTGACGCCGCACATGCGGCTGGAACTTTCACAGCGCTCAAGCCGCTCGTGCCTGTCACAGCCGGCGGTGGACTGAGCCCCGGCTGGCGGCATGTCATCATCCTCCAAGTGGAGCAGGACATGCAGGTAAAGCGATGTGCCCCAGCTCCCCCTTGCTGGGCCGTCCTCTCAAATGCCAGCAAGTACAGGTGGGTTGAAGACACGCTTTGGCCTTCCAGGAGCCATTCGCCAGCCTTCGTGCTGTGCTCGGCCGCCTGCTGCGCCTGGGAGAGGTGAGCCGCGAGATGCGCCATCTCGTCCTCACGGACGGCGTCGCGGCGCTCATCCGCGCGGCACCTGCTGGCGCCTGGCTGGGCTTTGGCCTCGACGACGGGGAGGGCGACCTCAGCCCCGTCATGCGCACGCTGTGCAGCAGCCCGGCAAGCTGCAAGCGGACGGAGCTCAAGGCAGGCCCCGCCGCCAGTGCCTGTGGTAGGAGGCTGAACAGCAATTGAGAGGGCCCGCTTGGCTTGGCGAGACACAAGTGCTGCCGGGATCCAAGTAACTGATAAATTGCTGTTGATCCTGGCTTCTCCAGAAAGTCGCCCGCGGCGTCGGCCTGGACACAGCAGCGACCAGGCCACAGCTGGCCCTGCGCCTGCTGCAGTTTGCAGGGCTGGCTGGACCGAGCGCGGTGCCTCTCGAGCTGCTGCTTGCCATCAAGTGAGAGCTCCTCTTCAGCACCAGTCATTGTCGCCGCAGCAGCATGCCGACTGTCCATTTGGCCATGCCAGCAACACCTGGAACCTGCAGCGCTAATGCTAGAGCTCGAACGAGTTTCAATCCCCAAAATAAAGGCTAAACCACCCGCTGCGAGTGCAGGTCAGAGGTGCTGCTGGAGTGCCGACTCAAGCGCCGGCAGCTGTTTTCCTTGGAGGAGGTGGAAGCTGGTGGGAATTTTAGTGGATTGCCAGTGGAGCCCACCCTGGCGGAGGTGTGCAAGTACATTGGCAAGGTATGGCCTGGCTCGCTGCTGTGCCTGCGGGCATCGCCAGCCTGGCTGCCCAGCTGCATGCAGAATGGGCCATTGCGCATTCTTGAACCCGCTCGAAGAGGGCCAGCGGACTGTCCCTTTCAAGAACGCTGCTGCTGCCTGCTGCTGCAGAAGCACGGCGTTTGGGATGACGCTGCGTGGCTCGCGCTCCTGGCCAGCACCTTTACGGAGCGGCAGCAGCAGGAGTGGGAGCAGCAGCAGCAGCGCTGGAGCGTTGCGACCCGGCGGGCCCGGCACCGCCAGGCAGAGCTGCGGGGCATTGCTGAGCTGCCGGCCTTTGTGGCGGCGGTGCCCGGGTCCCGCGCGCCGCCAACGCAGTGCGTCTGCGGCATGGCCAAATTCAGCTCCAGCTGCCTGCACCGGCTGTGCCGGCCGTGCTGCATGCGGCTGGTTGCCAACAGCAGGGGGCGCTTTTGCGACTGGCACGAGCTGGGCATGCACTGGGTGCCCGTACGCGAGTGGCTGGCGCCAGCCGCCGGCGACCAGCCGTTCCTCGAGCTGCCCGCCTCCCGCTGAGCAGCCAGAGCCGCCAGCAAGAAGGGCAGCAGCAGCAGCAGCAGCAGTGCAAGACAGCTTGGGCTCTAACTGACGGTTGTTGTGGTGGCCAAGACACCGCCGTCGGGATGCTCATCCCGACTACTACAGGTTCCGTCGCAAGAGGAGAGAGTATTGGGCTTGCACGCCGATTTGTTCTTGGACATAGAGCTGAGCTGCTCACAGGATGATGAGTTCCTGCTTTGGCCTTGTCTTGGCGAGGAGCAGCCACTTGCAAACCCGGTGCTGCTCTGCAGCAGCAGCAAGTAAGCAGACAACCCATCATGCCGCTCCTTTCACAATGCCCGGCTGGATGCGCACTGCTTTCCAATCAGTAGTACTGTCTAGCTTGCAGCTTACTGCAGGTGTCATGCATGCCAATAATAGCCACGCTCCTGCAGAGTTGAAGCAGCGACAGGTCTGCTGCGCATGCTGCACATGAATGCGCCAAACGATGCAGCAAGGAGAGGCGGCATTGTGGTTCGAGGGCTCGAAAAGCAGAGCAGAAGAGGGGCACAAACTTATTATTCACAGAGCCTCCTGCGGGCAGAGAACAAGGCGGGCATTTGGGCACATCCCAGGCATGTCAGCAGCAGCAGGACAGCTATACAAAAGCACGGCACCTGCCGGCTGACTCGCACATTGAAAAGGTTCCCTCTTACACACTAGCATGCAGAACAAGCGCCGCCACGTCTGCACGACTCCACAAATGTGTGGGCGTCCTGCGGACGCGGGAGTGTCTGCCACCTGGGAGGCGCCATCATCAGGGGGAAGGGCGATCCATGCCGTTGCCGCGAATTCGAGCTTCAGCGGCATGGTGCTGGGGAAGGGCAGCACAGTAGGGGAAAGCACGGCATCCAGTGCGCCAGGGCCAGCAGGCTGCAGCTTTCACCGCCGCAGCGAGCTCGGCCACGATGGCCCTCGCGCACTGGCTGCTTGCATCACTCATGGCGGCAGCCTGGCTCTCGACTCTTGGGAGCCACGCTGCCGCCTAGCCGTTGCTTGCAGAAGGAGGGTCAATGCGGACGATCGCGGGTGGCGCATAGTAGCCGGCGGCGGCGGAGGCCGGCGGCAGGTACGTGCGCAGCAGGAAGAGGAAGCCCGCGTTTGTGGGCGCGGGCAGCCAGTTGGCGGCCTGGGGCGTGCCCGCAGCCGGCTGGGTGGCAGAGACAAACACGTCCAGTGTCGAGTTGCTCGGGCCGCTGAAGACCAGGCCCTGCGTCTGCGGCAGCGCGCGGGGCGCGAGGCTGTCAGCACGTTCAGGCGAGGGTGGGTGCAATCGCCGCTTTCCCAGCAAAAGCAGGAGGGGGATCGGGGGGCCACCCGGTCGCCGATTTCGTATCGGTCGATGGGGTTCTTGAAGAGCAGCAGGTTGCTCGAGTTGTAGATGGTGAGCGACCAGAAGGCACGCGCCGGCAGCGGCAGCGAGAAGCTGAGCGTGTATTTGGCGCTGGCAGAGGCGTCCAGCGGGCGGCCGAGCGAGTCGACCAGCGCCTGGAAGTAGATGACCTCGCTCGCGGGCAGCGCCGTCGGGATGAAGCGCGTGTCGTCTGCCCCGGCGAGGCAGGCAGGCGTCAGAGACCGGCGGGAACAGGGCTCTGGCCCCTTGTCGGCTGCTTGTGGAAACAAAGGAGGTGCGCACGTGCGCGCAGCAGGTAGTCGGTGCCGGCGGCGGTCGTGTACAGGCCGCTGGTGTTTGAAAACGTCCAGCCGGTGGTCGTCTTGAGCGAGGTGCTGGAGCCGAGCGCGCAGCGGCTGGCCACCTGCTGGGCCAGCTGGAAGGCGCCGTTGGTGCTCGCGTTGGCGCTGCTCGCGGCCGCCGCCAGGCCCTGCAGCGTCGCGACCAGCTGCGCGCTCGAGCCGTTGGCTGCGCGCCGCCGGGCGACCCCGCAGTCAGTCAGGCGCGCCACGGTGAGCTTGGGGGAGGACAGGCTGTAGCATCGGCGCCGCACCGGGTGGGTCGGTCGCCAGGTAGGTGGCAGAGACGTTGAACCACTGCGCCGGCTGCTGCGAAAAGCCGTCCAGGAAGCCGGCCGAGCTGCCGTAGGCGCCGTAGCCCGAGCCGTTGACCGAGTTGGAGATGATGGCCGCCTTGCTGGACGCGTTGTAGCCGGCGGCAGCTGCAGCAGGGGAGGATGGCCGCTCAGCGCAGAGCTCTTGTTGGCCAAGAGGACGGGGTGTATAGGGAGGGAAGGGAGGAGGCCGCGCACCGCCGGCGTTGTATGGGCGGATGGAGTAGGACTTGGAAAAGTTGTAGGCGGTAGCCAGGTCGCTCGCGTTCAGCACCAGCACGCGGCCGATGATCCAGTGGATGTCCGTCGGCGCGCGGAAGATGCGGTCGGCCGTGAAGTTGGCAAACGTCGCATTGGCCGGCGTGTCTACACGCAGAAGGTGTCAGTGTGTGAGCTAGCTGTGTGATTCAGCTGCGACTTGCAAGGCTGCGGGCCAGGGCTTACCACGCCCGACGACCAGGTAGTCCCCGGCGCTGCTGTTGAAATCAGAGCCGATCGCGCCCCAAAAATTGAAGTAGTTGTCCACGAACGGAACGATCCAGTACCGCCGGGGCGTGTCGAATTGAGGGACGCTGATGATCTGCGGGCCCTGAACGCACACAAGCACAACCGTTAGTAGGCTGGCGCTGCTCAACCTGAAACCGACTGCGACTTCTGTCGTCACAGTGCAGCAAAAGAAGCTGTCTGGCAGGCTTCTGCAGCTGAATTTAAAATTTGCTCGCAAAATCAGGTAGCAAAGGCACCTGCGAGAGGTCCAGGAAGGCCTGGTTGTACAGCGTGTCACTGTTGGGCGTCACGGTCCCGGTCAGGTTGTAGTTGCCCAGCTGCGTGTTGCTCGAGTAAAATGTGTTGATTGCGGTCGCATTGCCGCTGTTGGCAGCCAGCGACTTGGCGATGAACGGGAATGGATAGGAGATGATGTAGTTCCATGCGATCTGCCGGCGAGCCCAAGCAGAGGTCAGCTTCAGAGTCAGTGAGCAAGCTCTCACGGAGGGCTGCATGCGCGCAGGCGTGCCGCACCTGCGCGACCTGCTGCAAGGTGGCCGCGTCGCTTTGGTTGGCTGGAACGGTCACGTTCAGGCCGGCCGAGTCCTGGTTGGAGGCGGCGGCCTGCAGCGCCTGCAGGATCCCGGCCTGGCTGGAGCAAAGATTGCCCAGGCTGCCGGTTGTGTTCTGGCTGATGGCGACCGGCCCGCCGGCCGATGGCGATGGCGCGAAGGCGACACCGGGCGAGAGAAGCGTGGCAGACGGCGGCTGCGCGGCCGCTCGCGCGAGCAGCAGCGCGCAAGCGAGCGCGGCGAGCATCGCGCGCATGCCAGCCGATCGCAGTCACGAATGCGAGTAAACTATGCGCAAGCTCCTGCGCGCAAAGAGAGTGCGCGAGCGGAAGTGGGCGTGCTGGAGGGTGCATGGTGGCACGTGTTGCTCCGAGACGGTCAGCATCCGAAATTTTGAACCCAGCTGTGAGCTGTGAACCCAGCTGTGAGCTGTGAACCACGGCAAAACCGGCTTGGCAGCATCGGCATACGTTGTTGTTGAGGGAGAACCAACCAAGGAACCAACGGCTTGGGAACACATCCTCACGGCCAATCTTTAAAGAGTGGCGGGCTTGCCTGCCACAGCACCGCTGCGAGAGGATGGGGGAGTACATTACAGTTGGGGAGCTGGTCCCTACAACACGCCGATCATTGCTATGCCATACTTCGGCTATCGGCTATGGCAGCAGCGAGAAATAGAAGAAGGCTGGTGTGAGCCCGCCCTTGCCGGGAAGCACATCATCGCAGGCATAGAGTGCGTTCTGAGGATTACTTCCTCTCTCTTGCAGCAGCTGCTGGCGGCATGCTCAATCATCGCCAACCTAGCCTGCCGACCCAACCTGCTAGCCTGCCGACATCGTCCGCCGAGTGGCTCTCTTGCTTGTCTGCCCTCGTCACACTCGCACCCGCAAAGGGCACCTGGCGTGGCGCACAGGCGCCGCGGGAGCTCACTACGCGGCGGCAAGGTGCGCCCTGCCGCTGGCTGTTTGCCCTGCAATTTCCTCGTTGCGCTCGGGCGGTGGCCGGAGCGCGCGAGCGGCGGCATTTGCAAAGCGCAAATGCTTGATCTGCTGGAGTGGCTGAACATCAGTGCTGTGGTGGCCACGACATTCAATTGAAATCCCTGCGCCTCAGGTGGTGGTAGTATGGACGATGATGCTGGCTCCTCGGCCAGCAACCTGGAGCTGCAGCTGCAGGCAATGCGGCTGGTAAGGCCCACTCCGCTTCACTCTTCTCAGGTTGCACACGCATGCCTGCGTCAGTCTTTATGCAGGCTGCTTTTCTTTTTGTAGGCCTGGCCTCGTCATGCCGAGCGCTTCTTGGACTGACAATCTGCTGAATCGCTCTCACCTTGCGTGTCTCAGCAGGGCTCTTCTGCTGACCGCCACCTCTCGGCAAAGGCCAGGGGAGCGCTATGGGCGAAACAGCTGCCTACCGAGCAGACCATCGGCTTTGACCTGGATGCAGCCGGGGCAGAGGAGCAGGTCGCCAGCTTCAAGCCTTGGCGGTCTTTTGAGGCCGCCGACAGCGGGATGAGTCCAGGCTGGCCGCTGGTGCTTCTGCACATGGCAGGCAAGGTGAAGGTGTGCATCCCTTGTCTCAGCTACAGGGGCAAGTGCGCGCGCATTTTGTGGTTCAGTGTTTGATGCGCAAACGATGGGCTCCTTGTTGTGCCGTAGGACGCAGAAGCTCCCGACATCGCTGCCATGCTGAAGCGGCTCCTCGCGCTGGGCGTTACGTGCAAAGAGCTGCGTGCCATGACTACCACTACTGGCTTTGAGCTGCTTGCCAGCAGTGTACCAAGAGAGGCATGGTCAGGTTTTGGGCTTGAAGACCACGACGGCAACCTGCCGGAGCCTCTCCGCCGCCTCTGCAGACTTGGTCCTGCCAGCTGCAACATTGCGGAGCTCCAGGTGGGCAACCCTAAACGAGAGGAGAATGCTGTGTCATTCAGAAGGGATGGCTGTGCCCACGCTTGCGCAAGCTGCTACCAGATCCACAAACATGCGCATGCCTGCTGGTGCAGGCTGTGGCCCACCAGGCGAACCTGGACGCGTCTGGCACCAAGGCGCAGCTCACTTTGCGCCTGCTGCAGCTTGTGGGCATCCCAAAGCCCAGCGCCGTGCCTCTTGAGCTGCTACTGGCCATCAAGTGCGCGGTTCCTCCCCTGACATATTTTTGCTTGCTTTACCGCTCTTGCTGCCCTCAACATGCGCTTGTCTGCCTCCTGCGTTCACTCACACTAACAATATCGGGACATGCCGCAGGCCCCTGGGTCAGGTGAGCTGGCGTGCTCATATGCTCAGGATGCTGCTCGTTATGGGTGCTGGCAGCCAGCATTTTGAGAGTCTGACGGAGATCTGCTGCTACATAAGCGCGGTAAGTTCCAAACAACAACTTTTTCGGTTACCTCTGCCAGGCCAGCTCAGCTCTGAATTGCAACATGTTGGATGCAGAGGTACGGTATCAGCAGCACTGCAAGCTGGCAGGCACGCGTGGTGAAAACTTTCAAAGACAGGCAGCGCCAGAGCTGGAATTACGAGGAGGGCAGCTGGTGCAGCCAGAACAGGGAGCACATGCAGAGGCAGTGGCAGCTCAGGAGTGCTGTCAACCTGAAAGGCTTCAAAGCGGCAGTGCAGCGGCCTCGAGAGGGCCAGAACTGCCTCTGCAACAGGCTGTTCAGCCACGTGTGCGAGCACAAGCTCTGCCGCGTCTGCTGCCTGCGCTTCACCATGCACTCGATCGGGCGCAGCTGCCGGCGCCACGACGCGGGCATGCACTGGGTGCACGAGCTGCCGTGGCTGCCCGCCGCGGTCGCCCGGCAGGTCCGCAACCTCAACCACTGAGAAGCAGCAGTGGCGGCCAGCCAAGTTATGCAGCGACTGGCAGGCAAGCCGGCGAATACTAGTTTTGTCATTGAGAACTTCAGCGACAGTGCCGCCACTGGCCGAGTGCAGAAGGTCAAGGCGACAGGAGTTGGCCAGCACACCTGCTCAAGAGAACATACACCGTACCTAGCCCCCAGAGACTTTGCGGCGGCAGTGCCTTGGCGAGCTGCAGCAGCTTGCGGGCATGCCTGTGTTGGCTTGCAAGCAGGATAGTTCTTGCTTTCAGACGAGTACTAGCTGTTCCTTCAGAACTGCCCTGGAAGCGAGCCCCTCGTTGTGAATTGACCAGAGGCCATGCCTGCCACTAGCCTCGCTGCAGAGACTCATCGCACAGTCAGGTGTGGATACCACTGCCGCGCGCACCTGATCCTGCTGCAGAGCGGTGGAAGCACGCCTCCACTAGCAGGACCAGTCCGATTCAGATTGTCACCCCCGCCCTCGTGCGCCTGCAAATGTCATATTGCCTTCGTTGCGCTGGGTGCATCCAGCACACGCATGCTTGCTGTAGTGATAAGGAGACTTGCAAAACCGATGAACGACGCGGGGAAAAGCTGTATGCCACTCAGCATTTCCCGAAGAGAAGAAGAGAAGGCAATCGAAGAGTTCCTTGAAGAGCTCCATTCAGAGTCTGCCTATATAGAGTCTGCCTTTATCGTACTGCGCCAGCAACGCGGTAAGCTCTCAGGCCGGCGACCCATTCCCCGTGCCGAAACGGGCATTGCCGGACGAGCGCCGCCGTACTGAGCGCTCGGGCAGCATGTTTGTGCTCCCAAGATCTTTCTGTACACTTCTTGCTTGACGCAGCGCTTTCCATGCACCAGCTTGAAACTCATGCTGATTGCCGTGCCGCACATGGCGCGGCGCAGGTGCTGCGTGAGCACACCCGGGTCGCTGCAAACAATTCCAAGATGTCATGCATACCATTCTGTGGCCACAAGGTGCGCGCTGGGCCCCCGAACCGCCGCCCAGCCTGAGTTTCGGCCTGAGCATTGACCACCCCCATTGCCCCGCCGCTCGGGCAACAGCAGACGCGCTCGAGCTCAGTCGCTCCCTGCCAAGACACCGTCGCCCAGGCCTGCGACGTCTCGAGCCGGCTCCAGCGGCAGGAGATGCTGCCGGCCGACAGTGGCCTGAGCCGCGCTTGGCAGCCCGTCCTCGCCTATTTGGTCAAGGACCTGGTGCGCCGCCCTGCCCCCTGCCAGCAGCGTCTGCCAGCAGGCTCATAAGCACCCCGCCCGTGAGTCCCCTGCTGCGCCGCGTGCAGGACTGCGATGGCCTGTGTGGCCCGTCGGTCGTCATCCGCCGCTACCTGAGCCTGGCACAGACGTGCAAGGAGATGCACGCGCTGGTCATGACACGAGCGCTGCCGACGCTGGCCGCCCGCCTGCCGCACACCGCCTGGAGCGACGGCAGCGGCAAGGTGCCGCGCGTGCTGCGCAGGCTATGCCGGGACCCGGGCGGCTGCAGCCTGGCCGAGCTGCAGGTTGCTCCTCTGGTCTGGTGGGAAATTCTGCTCCCAACCGGGCACACCCCCTGCTGGGCCTGAGGCGACTGCGGCTGCGGCAGGAGGCCGCGCGGCTGGCGGGCGTCCACGCGTGCGGCCAGAAGAGTCAGCTGCTGCGCCGCCTGCTGGCCTGGCTGGGCCTGCCGCGGCCGACGACGGTGCCGCTGGAGCTGGCGCTGGCCGTGCAGTGCGCCTCTGCAGCAGCCAGCCCCCGCTGCAGTCTCTCGGGCGTGCACCCCGCCTCTGAGGCCGGGACGCGCAGGCGAGAGCGGCGGCTGTGGATCTGCAGCAGCCGCAACGCGCTGCAGCGGCTCGCCTTTTGCGACCCGGCCGACCCGCTGCGCCCGCTGCTGCCGGCCTGCCTGGGCGCGACCTCCCGCCACACGCCGCTCGAGCTCTTCCGCCTGCGCGCCTACCTCACGCAGGCAAACCTGCCAAGCCCCTCGTCTCTCCGACCTGATCCTTCCGATGATGCCAAGGCCTCTTCCTGACGCGCTTGCGTCCCTGTGTGTGGCTGCAGGCCTATGACGTCTGGGACGAGCGCGCCTGGCAGGAGCAGGTGGCGCTGCACGACGCGGTAACGGGCGACTCGGCGGCCGTCGCGCGTGAATTCTGGCAGGGCCTCCAGGAACGCATGGCCGTGGAGCTGCCGCGGCTGCGTGCTCAGCCTGCCGGTGCATAGGCCAGGGAAGAGCGTGTATCGTACAACAGCTGGCTTTGGCAAAACTGACCTCCCTGCACTGGCCTTCTTGGCTTCAACCGCCTTGCTCGATCTAGGGCTGATTGCTGTCCTAGAGCCAGCGGGCCCTGTCGAGTGCCGAGTGAGATTGGCTCAAGACTCGCAGCTCCCATCCCTATCCAAATCCTCACAAGTGCTGCATTCTTCGAAAAGCCATCAACGTTGCTCAAGGATTCACATTGGTCACAAGACGAGCGAGGCAGCGGGCACAAAGCAGGAGAGGTTCTTCGAGATTAGCTGGCACAGGGGTGAGTGTGACCGTCCTCCGACCCCGCCCGCTTCGCTTGCTCGTCCAGGGCCTCGGCAATCGACCGCGACTCGAATTGCTGCGCTGACCTGCTCTTTTGCTATCGGATGAGCCAGGGGTGTCGATTTGGACACTCCGCTGGCTCGCATTCGGCATCTCTGACCAGCAGTCTGCGGTGCTGCAGGCAAGCTGAGGCATGGTGACCACGCGCAAGCGCAAGCGTGGTGAGCAGCCGCGGTCTCTCTCAAGCCCCTGGTGCCGATGCCCCAGCCAGAACATCGGAACCTTACATGGCCGCTGCCGGCCTGCAGCGAACCCGGCGGTGGCCGCCGTGCTGGCGGCCGAGGCCGGCTCCGACCCGGAGCCTTCAGACTCGGAGCCCGAGGGGTCCAAGCCAGCCCGAAAGACACGCAGGCGGGCAGTGGTCAGGCAGGCAGCGGTGGCCGAGGCGGCGGAGGCTGAGCAGCCGGAGCAAGCAGCAGCGCCTGAGGCAGCAGTGCAAGCAGCCCCGGAGGAAGATGCGCCGGCGGCGGAGCAGCAGGCCGCGGCGGAGCCGGCCGCAGCCGCGGCACTTGAGGTTGTGGCGCCCGACGAGGCGGAGGCCGGCCCCAGCCAGCAGGCGCGGCACCCACGCCAGCCACCGCGCAAATTCTCCCGCCACGGGGCCCTCGGCAGCAGCTGACTGCCCCCGCCTGGGCGCGCGCAGGCGGCGGCAGCGGCGGCGGAGGAGGAGCCGCCCGAGCCGAGCACGGACGACGAGATGACGGGCCCCGACGGCGAGCGCAAGAGCGAGCGGCTGTGCGCGAGCAGCGCGATGGCCGAGTACCGCGTGCCCAACCGCCTGCTGCTGACGCTGCCGGTCGAGCTGCGCCGCAACCCGCACTACCGCAGCGCCGCGCCCATGCGGCTGTACCGGCGGGAGGACGTGATCCGCCTCGCGCGCTCGCTGCGCCGCCAGGACAAGTGGCGCAAGGCGCGCCCCGCCTGCTCCCGCAGCGCCGTCTGCCGTCCCGCCCGCCCCGCTGACCCCCACACCCCCGGAGCGGCCGCAGGACCACGCGGAGGAGCTCGCGGCCGAGCGGCAGCGCCAGGCCAAGGAGCGGGCGGCGGCGGCGGCGGCCGCCGCGCGCGCGGCCGTCGGCGGCTTCGCCCGGCGCCGCGTCGAGTGGCGCGACAGCGGGCTGAGCCAGGCGTGGCGCCTCGTGCTCGCGCGCCTGGGCGACGACATGAGCCAGGTGCGCCGGCCGCCCCTGCAGTCCGGGCGCCGCCGCCACCGCGGCCGGCCGCCGGCACACAGCCGCCGCCCGCCCGCGCAGGACCCGGCCGCCTTTTGCGGCCCGTCGGTCGTCATCCGCCGCTACCTGAGCCTGGCGCAGACGTGCCCCGAGCTGCACTCGCTCGTGCTGCACGAGGCGCTGCCCGCGCTGGTCGCGCGCCTGCCGCCGGGCATCTGCCCCGCGCTGCGCGTGACCGGCGAGCGGGACCTGCGCCCGCTGCTGCGCCAGCTGCTGGCCGACCCGACCGCCTGCAAGCTGGAGGACCTCAAGGCGCGGCGGCGCAGCCCGGCGCTTCCCTTGACTGGCAACCGCACGCATGCGCGCCGTTCAGCAAAGCAGCCCCCCCTGGTTGCAGGCGGCGGCCGGGCAGCTGTCCACGCCCGAGGCGCGCGTGAAAAAGACGGGCTCCAAGGACGAGCTGATCGTGCGCCTGCTGGGCTTCCTGGGCCTCAAGTCCCCGGCGCCCTTCCCGCCCGAGCTGCTGCTGGCGGTCAAGTGCGCGCCCTGACCGATGCGCGTGACGCCCGGTGGCCGGCTGCTGCTTAGAGGGGTGGCCCAGCGCCCCGTGCACTGTGCGCGCGCAGGTGGGAGAAGGAGGTGCTCCGCTGCGGCAGCGACAACCTGATGTGGAGGGTGGGGCGGCGGGGGCCGATGGCGCTGGGCGACGCGCCGCAGCCGCGCTTCGGCGACCGCTCGCTGCTGTACGGCGCCAGCATGTTCGCCGCCCGCGCCTTTGTCTCCTCGGTACGAGGCCTCCTCCCCCTGCTCGCCCGGGTTCACGCACACACAAGGGAGGGCCGCTGACGCGCCCCCCGGCCGCCCCCGCCAGGCCTTTGGCGTTTTCTGCGAGGCGCAGTGGCAGGCGCTGGTCGCCCGCTTCCACGCGCACGAGGCGGCTGAGCGCGCGGAGCAGGCGCGCCTGGCGGCGGAGCGGCAGCGCCAGTGGCAGGCCGATCGCGAGCGCCTGGCGGCCGAGCACGCGGAGCGGGCGCGCCTGGCGGCGGAGCGGCAGCGCCAGTTGCAGGCGGAGCGCGCGGCGCAGCTGCCGCAGGCGAGCGCGGCGACCGACGAGGCCTTCCTGGCCGCCGTCCGCCGGCCGCGCGTCGGCTGCGCCTGCAACAACACGCCCAGCCCCACGTGCGCGCACCGGCTCTGCGGCCGCTGCTGCCACCGCTACGCCGGCCTGGACGCGCACGGCCACTGCGCCCGCCACGGCACCTACGGCACCGGCCGCGCGGCCCCGGCCGCCGCCCGCACAGCCGCCGCTGCCGCCCCCTCGGCCAGCGGCTCCGCCGCCGGCAGCCCGGGCGCGGCTGCGGCCGCCAGGGCCGCCGCTGCAGCCGCGGCGGCCGGGGCCTTTGTGGCGGGGCCGTCCTCGAGCGGCGCGCCGCTGGCAGCCACCCAGGCGGCCCAGCCGCCTGCGAGCATCAAGCAGGAGGCTGCCGCTGCGCCGGCTCTGGCAGTGAAGCAGGAGGCTGCCGCTGCGCCAGCTCTGGCAGTCAAGCAGGAGGAGGCGCAGCAGGGCCAGCCGCAAGGCCTGGCGGGCGCGCTGCCGCTGTCCGCCCACAAGCAGGAGCCCTGAGTCCTGCGGACGAGAAGGGGCCGGTGCGCTTTTGGGCGCAAATGCTCATCTGTGGGGGGCCCCAGGTGTTGAGGAATAAAGCGCCGGTTGAAAACAGTGTGCGGTTGTTAGTTTGCGAAATAAACTCTCGTTCAATAAACGTGCCTGCGCCCGTGCACCTGCCGCTGAGAGAGTGCTTGCAGGCGTGTCTGGCCGCTCCTTTAATATCAGGAGTTGCCGGTTGAGCCAGCCCTGCTCACTGCTCAGCCCTGGATGCAGCCTGGAAGTGAATGGGGCCTCGTCCGCTCCACTTTGCTGCGCGCTGCGCGGCCACTCCAGCCGCGTCAATTTGGCGCTGACCGACGCTGTGGAGTGATACACCACGGTGATCCGGAGGAGCGGGCGCGTAGGCCAAGGGTGCTACGGCCAATTCGGCATTGTAGGCAGCTCGACGACTTCGGCGCAATCCGCGACCTGTCACGCGATCTGACACCTGTACAGCCTCCAGGTGCTTGTGTTGCGCGCGAATCCCGGCGGAAGCGGCCAGACAGGGGCAGGAGCGCTGGTCATGCGCGAGGACATGGACATTCCGGGGCCGGAGGTTTCGGCGAAGCGACGTCGCCACTGTGCGCACACTGAACCCGCACTCGTGCCGCGCTTGGCGCGCAGCTAGCAGCACCTGCCTCTTGCTGGCACCTCCACCTGTTGGCCTGACAGCGGCCAGCTGCTGCAGTGTGCCTGCCTGCTGCCTCTGAGCCGCTGCCGCCGCTGGCTGCCGCCCCCGGCGAGCAGCCAGCTTTGGACCCGCACACTACGACGGCGCGCGGCTTCAAGACGGCGCGGGCACCTCTGACCGGCGCAGACGGGCCCAACTACCGGCTGGCTTGGTCCCTTGTACTGGCGCGGCTAGGCAAGCATATGAGGGAGGTGCGGCGACCCGCTCCTGCCAATTTCCCCGGTCGCCGCGCGGCCTGCAATGCAGCAACTGGGCCGGCTGCCTCGCAGGACTTTTCCAACGTGAACGGCCCCTCGGTCGTCATCCGGCGCCACCTCGCCCTGGCCCAGACGTGCCAGGAGCTGCACGAGATGGTCACGGCCGAGGCGCTGCCCGCGCTGGCCGGCCTCGTGCCGCCGCACGTCTGGGAGCAGCCCGGGCTGGGCGCCGACAGCGGGGCCAGCCTGCGGGGCGCGCGTCACACGCTGGCCAGGCTGCTGCGAGACCCGAGCAGCTGCAGCGAGGCCGAGCTGCAGGTGCCCAGCCCTGCGCCCCTGCAGCGGTCCCGGTCGGAGTCGCCAGAGGCGTTCTGGATGGCCCTGCCCTCGGCCGTCCCCTGACGACGGCCTGGCGTGCAGGCGGCGGCCGGCCAGGCGGGGCTGCTGGCGACCGGCAGCAGGCAGGAACTCGCCGAGCGCCTGCTGCGGCTGCTGGGCGTGCGGGAGGCCAGCTCGATGCCTCTGGAGCTGCTGCTGGCCGTGCGGTGCGGACCCGCCGGCTCGCGCCCTCCAGCCGGGTGTGCGGCAGCGAGCAGGCAGCGCTGAGGCAGGCCTGGTGGTGCCATCTGCAGCTGGGAGCGGTCCCACGAGTGCCCCTATGGCGCCAACCTGCTGCTGCGCCTGGTCCAGCCGGAGGACCTGCCTCACTCGCCGGGCGGCCGCCTGCCGCGGATGAGCAGCCTCTTTGCCGTCCGCGCCTTCATCACGCAGGTCCGTTGCTGCCTGCGCGGCTGTCAAGCATCGTGCTGCCGGCTGGGGCGGGAGGGAGGCGAGCCGGGCGGCTGTGCGAAGCAGGCGTTGGGCGTGTGGGACGAGGACGGCTGGCTCGCCCTCTCCAAACAGCTTGGCGCCGGGCGACAGCACCTGCTCGCGCCCAAGCTGCCTGTGCTGTAGGCGGGGCCCCTCGAGCTGGAAGCTGCCAGCGCCTGTGACTGGGTCCCCGCTCCCGGATTGGCAGGCAGGCGAGGCCTGCTCGCAATGCAAGCTCCAGGAGGCCGCTGCTTTGCCAATCGACTTGCGGTCCCGTACACCCTGAGGTTATGCTCTCGCTGTCACCTGCTGCCTGGCCAGCCGGCTGGATGCAGTGTGTGGTTGTGATCAAGATGGAGGTGCCGTTGAAGAGGCCACCTAACTGTTCAAAACGTTTGCAGTCTCAGGTGTTGTAAGTCCGCACGATTCATGCTATGTGACGTCGTGCTATGATTTTTCATGTGTGTGTTGCGAATAGTTAATTAGTTATTGTAGCCCACTGCTGGCGTCTCTCGTGGCCGCATGTCTGCTGTTCCCAGGCCTTTGTAGAGGTGATAGTCGGCTGCATTTCCGAATAAATGTCGGCAGGGCTGCACTGCCGATGCGCTAGGTGTCCAGAAGAGGATAGATGACAACAGGCATCAAGGGCTCTTAGTCGCCAGGGGCTTTGAGCTGCTGTTGGCTAGGGGAGCAAGGGACGGATGAATGGATGCTGACCCACTGGAAATTTTCAAGAAAGGCCGTCGGAATGCCCAGCCGCTTCAGCTTCCTCTGCTCGGCAGCCGCTGCAACTGCTGCAACTGCAGTGCCTGGACAGGGCGGCCACACAAGTGACAATGTGCTGGCTGCCAGCGACGAGTCCAGGCAGCAATGCCGTACAGGAAAAGAGCGCCTCAAGTTGACCTTCGAGCTCAGCACACTGCGCTCCTGTTTGCAATCAACAGGAGCGAAGCAGCTTGAACCTACGAGACACGGCGTGATCAGCGTCGCAAAGCGCGATTTCGGTCGAAACTCGCGCGGCAATTCAAATATTGCCGGTCCCGCGCTTTTTGAATCTGGCAGGATGCAACTGGAGAAAACGAATGGCGCTTCGTTTGTCTGGTTACTGGCTTCTCAGCAACCAGGCACCAGCCCAATCAAATGTGCTTCGAATGCCTTTAGATGCTTGCTGCTTGCTGGGCTTGCCGCTTGTGGCGGGCAAAGCAGAGAATCGCCGCTTGCTTCAAGGGACAGCGGGATGACATGCTCGCTCAAGTCTCAGGCGTCGTTGCAGATGGGCAACTGCACAGTTGCCCATCTGCGTCCGCCAAAGCCTCTCACCTGCCTCGGTGCCCCTGGCTGGGTACGGTACACGCTGTGTTGCAGGACATGTCCCCTGCATCATGGCAATCAATCAGGGGGCAGCACCCAAGACGGGACACGTGCAATCCTGATTCAGCTTCTTGAGGCCACACCTAGTCTGCAGCCAAGCGGCGATAATGCTCGGCGTCACACAAAACTGCTGTCCTGCAGAAACGTTGGCAGTCAAGGCCGGCACACATTGCAACACTTGCCACTTGCCAGGCAGTCCTCTCGTTGAGCAGCTTTGGGCAGCCTTTTCTGAGGAGATGGCATCGGCGACAGCCCTAGATTGCATTTGGAAACAGCTCCCCAAGCCCCAGCTCCTCTCTTCGGAAGAGGGAAGAGATCCACATTGCGGGAGGCAGCGGGATTGCGTCTCGTGTACGGGATCGCGCCGCTGCCGCCTGCACCGCAGCTCTGAGACTCGACACCCGCTTGCTCCACTTGCGATGTCTCGCGCCTGTTAGACTCATCATCTTTTGGACGAGGAGAAGCATGCTGGCGGCCAGCTTTCTGCTGCGCACCAGCAGCAGGCAGTGCCTATGGCAGTCGGGGCTGCAGCGGCTCGCATGGCGGAGCTTCAATGCGGCGGAGAGCACGCCCTACAGCAAGCTCAAGATCGGTACGACTCTCATGCATGCTGCATGTTCCCATTGCGGTCGGTCCGGGTATCCGAGGCTGCAGGTGTCGGGCTCGATGTTGAGCAGGGATCTGATCAGTCGATGCATCGACCGCTTCCGGAACCACATCGAGCTTCCAGTTGCCGCGGCGCTCGCCGCCTTCAGCACCGCTTGGTCATGCTGACCTCTGTGCTGGTAGACGACACTAGGGTGGGAGGCATCCGACGTGGGCCGCCGCCTCTTTCGAAGCACCACCCAGAGGTGCCAATGTTCGCCAGCGAAGGCAGCCTCCCGCGCCCACGCTGCCTGGCCGCCTGCCCCCAGGCGTGCCCAAGGAGACGCTGGAGCGTGAGCGGCGTGTGGCCCTGACGCCGGCCGGCGTGGCCGCGCTGCTCAAGGCCGGCTTCAACAGCGTGCTGGTCGAGGCCAGCGCTGGCGACGCCGCCAAGTTCAGCGTGCGCTGCCCCCGTCTAGCGCTGCTTGCTGCATTCAGGGGGGTTGATCAGCAGCCCAGCCGGCGGCACTGGGGCGCCTGCAGGACGAGGCGTACCGGGAGGCGGGCGCCAGCCTGGTCTCCGCCAAGGAGGCATTCGGCGCGGACATCGTGCTCAAAGTGCGGCCGCCGGTGGTGGACGCGGAGACGCGGCTCTTCCAGCCCGGCTCCGGGCGCGCCCTGCCTCCCCCTCAGAGTGCCTTTCTGGCTGGCGGCGCTGCGGTGGCTCAGCCGCCTGCACCCTCCCCTGCAGGCTGATCAGCTACATCCAGCCGGCGCGCAACGAGGCGCTGGTCAAGGCGCTGCAGGAGAAGCAGATGACCGCCATCGGTGCGGCCCTCCACCCTCTCCCTTCCCCGGAGGCTGCCCGCCTGCGAAAGGCGCTGAGGCGAGTGGCTCTGGCGGGGGGCTATGCAGGCATGGACTGCATCCCGCGCACCATCAGCCGCGCGCAGACCTTTGACTCGCTCTCCTCCATGGCCAACATCGCCGGCTACAGGCGCGCCCCCCTGCCTCTCTTGCTCTGTGTGTGGGTCTCACCCACCAGCGACTGCTGCTGACTCGGCACCGCCGCCAGGGCGGTCATCGAGGCGGCCAACCACTTTGGCCGCTTCTTCACGGGCCAGATCACGGCCGCCGGGCGCGTGCCGCCCGCCAAGGTGCTGGTCGTCGGCGGAGGCGTCGCCGGTGAGGCGCCCGTGCTGCCCCCTGCCGCCGCCCTTCCTCAGCGCATCCCAGGTACCCCAAACACGCGGAGCGCCGCTGTCTGCAGGCCTGGCGGCCGTCGGCACGGCCAAAAACATGGGCGCGATTGTGCGCGTGTTTGACACGCGGTGCGCTTCTTCACCTGGTGGCAGAGGCGCACCGCGCAGGGCAGGCGGCGGCGGCTGAGAGGGGCCGGCCCGCCCGGCCGACCCGCAGGAAGGCGGTGGAGGAGCAGGCGCGCTCGCTGGGCGCCGAGTTCCTGACGGTGGACGTGGCGGAGAGCGGGGAGGGCGCCGGCGGCTACTCCAAGGAGATGAGTAAGGAGTTCATCGAAGCCGAGGCGCGCGCCCGCCCGCCCTGCACTCGGCAGCCGACGCGCGCGAGGCGAGGCCTGACGCCCCGCGCGGGGGCGCGCAGATGGAGCTGTTCCGGCGGCAGGCGCGGGACGTGGACATCGTCATCACCACCGCGCTCATCCCGGGCAAGCCGGCGCCGCGGCTCTTCCCGGCCGACATCGTGGCGCTGCTCAAGCCGGGCAGCGTGACGGTGGACCTGGCGGCGGAGGCGGGCGGCAACATCGAGACGACCGTGGCGGACGAGGTGGTGGTCACGCCCAACGGCGTCACCTGCATCGGCTTCACGGACCTGCCCTCGCGGCTGCCGACGCAGGCCAGCACGCTGTACTCGAACAACATCTCCAAGTTCCTGCTGTCCATGGGCCCCTTCACCGACAAGCAGGCCAAGGACGCCTTCCGCGTCGACCCGGCCGACGACGCCGTCCGAGGCGCGCTCGTGCTCGAAAACGGGCAGCTGCGCTGGCCGCCGCCGCCGCCGCCGGTGCGCCGCCGGTCCCGCCCGCGCAGCCGCACGTGCCAGGCTGCCGCCCGCTCGGCCTCACGCCGCCGCCGCCCCTGCTGCAGGCCAGGCCGGCGCCCGCCAAGCCGGCCGCCCAGCCGGAGCCCGCCGCGCCCGCCGGCCCGCCCGACCTGCGGCCGCAGACGCTGCGCAGCGCGCTGGCGACGACCGCGGGACTCGGCGGCGTGCTCGCGCTCGGCTTTGCCGCGCCGTCGGCCGCCTTCAGCGGCATGGTCACCAAGTTCTCGCTCGCCTCCATCTGCGGCTACCAGGCACGCGCTTGCCTGCCTACCGCCCTCCTTCCGGGGGCTCCATGCCAAAGGCTGACGGCCGTGTCGCTTGACGGCCGCAGACGGTGTGGGGCGTGACGCCGGCGCTGCACTCGCCGCTCATGAGCGTGACCAACGCGATCTCCGGCCTGACCGCGGTCGGCGGCATGGTGCTCATGGGCGGCGGCCTGCTGCCCTCCACCTCCGCGCAGGCGCGCGCTTTGCACTGGCACGTGCAGCTCCAGCGCTCTCGCACGCCTGCCTGAGCCCGCCCCCCCTTGCGATTGCCAGGCGCTGGCCTTCACCGCGGTCGCCGCCTCGGCCATCAACATCGGCGGCGGCTTCACCATCACGCAGCGCATGCTGGCGCGCCCCCCGCCGCCCCGCCCGCCGCTCTGCGGCTGTTTCCAGGCCCTTGGCCCTGAGCGCCCGCGCCCGTCGCCGGCAGGACATGTTCCGGCGGCCGGGCGACCCGCAGGAGCACAACCAGCTGTACGCGATCCCCGGCTCGGCGCTGCTGGCGGGCGCCGCCGTCGGCCACTTTGCGGGTGCCCCCTCCGCCTTTCCTCGCAGCGCCGGCCCCTGAGCACGCCCACCACCTGACCTGCTGCCCGCGCGCAGGCCTGCCCGAAGTGACCAACATGGCCTACCTGGCCAGCAGCGGCCTGTGCATCGGCGCCATCGCCTGCCTGGCCAACCAGCAGACGGCCCGCCTCGGCAACGCGCTCGGCGCGATCGGCGTCGCCGGCGGCGTCGGCGCGACGCTCGGCCTGCTGCAAGGCGACGCCGCGCTCTACGCCCAGGTCCTGGGTGCGCGCCCCCGCCCGCCGCCCCTCCCCTGATCTGCGGGCACCGGCCGCGAGCTGCTGCACGGGCCCCGACTGCACTGACGGTCAGAGGCACTGTCTGCCCGGTCCTGACGGCGCCGCCCGCCCCCCGCTGCCAGGCGCACTGGGGCTGGGCGGCGCGGCGGGCGCGGCCGTCGCGCGGCGCATGGCCATCACGGAGCTGCCGCAGATGGTGGCCGGCTTCCACTCGCTGGTCGGCCTGGCGGCGGTCGCCACCTCGCTCGCCAGCCACCTGGCGCACCCGGGCGCCGCCGACGCGACGCACGCGACCGCCACCTTCCTGGGCACCTTCATCGGCGCGGTCACGCTCACCGGTGCGCGCGCGGGGGGCCGCCCTCCCCCTGTGCTGCGGCCGGGCAGAAGGCGGTTGTCATCTGTGAAAGTGTGCAGCCCACCTGGAGTGCAGAGGTCGCCTGTGCCGGATGTACATCCAGCAACAGCCAGGAGGAGCCCCCGCCCTGCTGCCGTGCAGGCTCCGCGGTCGCGTTCGGCAAGCTGCACGGCCTGCTGCCCAGCAAGCCGCTGTCGCTGCCCGGCAAGAACGCGATCAACATCGGCCTCGCGGCCGGCAACGTGGCCGCCGCGGCCGCCTTCCTGGGCGCCGGCGACGCGCAGAGCGGCACGGCGATGCTGCTGGCGACGACCGCGATGGGCGGCGCGATGGGCGCGCACATGACGGCGTCCATCGGCGGCGCGGACATGCCGGTGGTCATCACGCTGCTCAACGCGGTGACGCTTCTTGCTCCGATTCCTTGGCCCCCGCGAGCCCACGCAGGCGAGCGGCTGACCCGGCCCCCCTGCCCCCGCTCTGCCTGCAGTACTCGGGCTACGCGCTCTGCGCGGAGGGCTTCATGCTGCAGAACGACCTGCTGACCGTGGTCGGCGCGCTCATCGGCTCCTCAGGTCCTCGCCCCCCCCTTTCCGAGTGGTCCTCGGCAGGGCTCGGAGGAGCACGCCGGCGGGCGCTGATCGCTGCCGCCCGCGGCTGCAGGCGCCATCCTGAGCTGGATCATGTGCAAGGCGCGGCGCCTGCCGCCCTGGCCCCCCCCCCCCCCCCTCCCCGCCGGCACCCCGGCCCGCCGCCCGCGCCGAGCCGCCGCGCGGCCGCCTGCAGGCGATGAACCGCAGCCTGGCCAACGTGATCCTGGGCGGCTACGGCGTGAGCAAGGGCCCCGCCGCGGCGGTGGAGGGGACGCACACCGAGACGGACGTGCCGGCCGTCGTCGAGCTGCTGACCGGCGCGCGCGACGTCATCATCGTGCCGGGTGCGGACATGCCGGCCGCCGCCGCCGCAGCCGCTGTGCACTGGTTGCGCCGCGCAGAAAGACACCCGGCCGGCCGCCCCGCAGGCTACGGCCTGGCGGTGGCCAACGCGCAGCACGACATCGCCGAGCTGGTCAAGACGCTGCGCGGCCGCGGCGTCAACGTCCGGTCAGCTCTCCCCCCAGGCACATCCCTCCCCGCAAGGCACTCCCGGCGCCGCGGCCGCTGAGGCCCTGCGTCCACGCCGACCCGCAGCTTTGGCATCCACCCGGTCGCCGGCCGCATGCCTGGCCAGCTCAACGTGCTGCTGGCGGAGGCGGGCGTGCCGTACGACGTCGTCTTCGAGATGGAGGAGATCAACGCCGACTTTGAAAAGGCCGACGTCGCGCTCGTGATCGGAGGTGGGGGGCCTTCTTTCCTCCCCTGCCTGCCGCTGCTGCTCATCGTGGTGCCGGCAAGCCTGAAGTCTGGGCGGCCGGCTGGGGCCGCAGCCAACGACACCGTCAACTCGGCCGCCATCGAGGACCCCAACTCCGTCATCGCGGGCATGCCCGTCCTAGAGGCGCGCCCCCCCCTCCCGGCCAAGCAGCGCCACAAAGTGAGCAGTATGCGTGGCAGGCTGCTGACGCCGCGGTGACGCGCGTCCCGGCAGGTGTGGAAGGCCAAGCAGGTGGTGGTGATGAAGCGGACGATGGGGACCGGCTACGCTGGCGCCGACAACCCGGGTGCGGCCCTCCCCCCTCCCTCGGCTCTGCTGCGGGCCGCCACCACTCGGCCGGGACTGAGCGGCGCCGTGTGTGCTGCGCCGCAGTCTTCTACGTGAGGCCTCCTCCTCTAGGACCCGGCGTCCCTCTTCCCCCTGCACGCCTTGCCAGCTGCCCGCGCTTGGTCGCTGACACAGGCGGGCGCGGCTGCAACTGCAGAAGCCCAACACGCAGATGCTGCTGGGCGACGCCAAGGCGATGTGCTCCGCGCTCAAGCAGGGCGCGGCGCAGGCGGCCTGACGAGGCGCAGTTTTGGTTGCAGCCGGTTTTGTTGCTGCTGCGCGGTGCCTGGCACGCACATGTGGATGGCCGGTTTTGCGAGGACGCTTCTGAGCGTCTCAGGTTGTGGGCCGCTGGAGGCTGGTGGCCTTGCGCTGCCGCTTGCTCTGCATCAGCGTACAAATGCGGCCACACTACCCTCACTGAGAGCACCAGCTTGCCGGCTGAGCTGTGCACCCCTGACAGAGTCTGAGGCGCTCCCCTCCCATTCTGGCGCTGCAGGTTGTGCCGCTCCCGCAGCGTTCGAACAGCAAGTGTTGCAGCATCTTCATGTGGGCGCAAAGGACAACGTTGCGGGGGGCTTGAAGCATGGCCTTGTTGGCGATGCGAGCCAGCAATAACTTTGCGCAGCAGGCCGGCCTGGAGGAGTGAGCCGCTGAACTTGCGACTGCAGCCTTGCCGGCCGCAGCCCGAGTTCGCGATCACCAGTTTTTGCTCACCAAGCCGGGCTTTGCACACCAGCCTGGCGGTTTCGCAGGCGCTTCCGGCGGAGCTCCTCCCCTCGGAGTCGCTCTTCGGTCGGCCGAGCAGCACGCGGAGAGTGCCGCGTGCAGGAGATTCGGCGCTCGGGCGCCTGCTGGTCGCTTGCGAGCGCGGCCGAGATTCGAACCTGCTGGCCGCGGCAAGTGGGCCCGGCCACCGCTGCAAGGAGTACGGGCATAGCGGTCCCCCAGCAGCTCCAATCTGCTGCCTCGGAGTCCCCGAGTCACCCCAGGCTGCTTCGTAGCCAGGAGACCGCGGCTCGCTCGACGCCGGCATGGCGGAGCCGGCTGAGACGGCGCGCAGAAAGGTCGCGCTCATCTTCAAGACCTTCGACAAGCCGGCAGCGGGGAGTCTAGACAAGGCGCGTTCTTCCACACGCCCCGCGTGGAATTGTATGAAACACGATGTGTGCCAGCCAGCAGGCTCGCCGTCGGACACGGCGGTTCCAGCTCTCTCGTTGTCTTCGTCTGATTTCTCACGATTGTGTGTTGGCGCTTTTTGCGCCACCCTGAGAAGCGACGCGTGGGTGGCCGCACATGGCCCCGCTCGGCTGACAGCCCCGCTGGCTGTGCGCGCAGACCAAGGTGGCCAGCTTCATCCGGACCGTCAACCCGGGGGTGCCGCTGACGCCGCTGCAGGTAGAGGCGATCGTGGATGAGGTACTGTTTTCCAACCAGGGAGGACCACCTCCCAGCAGCACTCGACCTGGCGAAGGCGACTGAGCGCCCGACGTGCCGATCAGGTCTTTGAGGAGTATGCCCAATTCGTTGGCGACGGTGGCCTCAGTCTGGCCGGCCTGGAGCGGATTTACAGCGACGGCGTCGGCAATGTGGACATCGACTTTGCCACGCTGGGCCTCAAGCTGGTGCTGCTGCCGACTGCTCGCTTGCTGCCGCTCGGCAGGGCTCGTAGGACTCTGCAGGGGCGCACTGGCGCTCAACTGCCTGGCCAAACGGTGCAGGAGGCGGCTGCACCGGTGGAGGAGGTCCTGTCTACCAAGTCGTCCCTGACGGAGGCCCTCTCCATCACGCCACGCCAGAACTCGGACACGGCGCCGCCCTCACCGGCGGGTGAGGCGCCGCCGTCGCCGCTGGACGTCCCCTCCATCCCGCAGCTGTGCCACCAGCCCTCGGGCGCCGAGAGCCTGCCAGAACCAGAATCCCTGGCGCAGGCGAAGGTACGCCTTCACTTCACATGCTGCTCTGCTCAGGCGTGCGGAAGAGTGCCTGATCGGGTGCTGCATCTATGGCAGGCCGAGGAGGAACGCGACACACTGAAGGAGCTCGAGGCGGCCGAGGCGGCGCTGGCCCTGCTGCGGCCGCCCCCGCAACTGCAGCAGGCGCCACAGCCCGAGCCGCATCACGCGCCGTCGCCGCCTGCACGGCAGCCGCCGCGGCGCGAGCCCCAGCCGTCGCAGCCGCAGCCTGTCGCCCGGCCAGGCAGGCCGCCGCCGCTGCGTGTGGAGCCCGAGGAGGAGGCCGGCCAGCCGCGGGTGAGCGTGCGCGGCAGCGTGGTGGCCGGCATCAGGCAGCGCCTGGAGGCGCGCGCCTCGCCCAGGGACGCCTCGCCGGGCCCCAGGCGAGCCGCCGCCGCCCGCCGAGGCGCCGCAGGAGGGACTGTCTCTGGCGGGATGGCCTGAGACGGGGGTGGCGGCCGCAGGAGCATGAACCCGCACCCGCCCAGCCCCGCTCGCGCGGTCTCGCCCGCGCTGCGGCGGCCGGCCTCCCCGGCGGGCGCGCGCGTGGCGGCGCTGGTCAGCTCGCTGGAGGCGGCGTCGCCCGTCGGGCCCGGCAGGGGCCCGTCGCCGCAGCGCTCGGCGAGGTCGGCCTCAGCTGAACGTTATCTGTTGTCTGTGGCCCCGCATGCGGGGTTCCAGGCTCACCCGCTGCTGCCGCCGTGCAGGACGCCAGTTCGCCGCAGCTTTGGTGCGATGGACTGGGTGCCGCCGCAGCTGGCCGGCGTCAGGGAGCGCCCGCCGCCCAGCCAGGCGCAACGGTGAGCCGGCGATGGGAAGCGCTGTGCGACTGCTGGTCATGTGGCGCGTGCGGCTTTGCTCAGCACTCTTGCCGCTGCAGGAGCGTGGCGCCGCCGATCAGGGGACGCATGCAGTCTCTTGAAGAAGCCGCTCCAGCGGCAGCACCTGCGCCTGCCCGGCCTGTCCAGCAGCCGGCAGCGGTGCCGGCAGAGTCAGCGTGGTCGAAGGAGCTTGATGCTACGGACAAGGGAGGATACCTCGCACTGGGCGGCGGCAAGCGCGACGCCGCCCTCATGCACCGCACCACAGACTCGCGGGACTCCAACGCCGGCAGCATCATCCGCGCGCGCAGCCGCGGCAGCCACGGCGGCTCGGACGACGCCGGCCGCGACGCGGAAGGGTTTGAGGATGCGGACGGCGGCCTGCTGCGCATGCCGTCCGCGGTCTCGATCGAGGCGCGCTCGGCAGCCGGCAGCTTTGGCGAGTGGATGACACAGCACTCGCGCGTGCCGTCCGCGGTGCGCTTTTTCGAATTCGCGGAAAGCCGCCCGCCGACTGCCGCCGCCGGACCGGCATACGCGCATTCCGAGCGCTCGGCGGCTCGCAGGCGGAGGAGATCCTGGAGGCGGCCAACATGGCGCCGCTACACGTCAATGTGCCTCCCACCGTCAACCGCGCCGCCAGCAACAATCGCTTGCTCGCGCTCTCGCCCAGCAGCTCCGCGAGGGTAGGCTGCTATCCTTGGCTGGGTCGCCAGCCACGACGTGCCAGGTGATGCAAGCTGGCTGCGCTGTTGTGAGCAGGCGGAGATGGAGGCGGAGGTGGGACATGAGAGCCTGGACAGCCCAAGTGGCGCTGGCACGGAGCTGGCGGACGCGGTCATCGAGGTGCGGCTGCCCTTTTCGTTACAGATCAAGCAGCTCACAGCGTGTGACTGCCTCTCTGCATCAAGCTGTATTGATTCGCACAGCACGCTGCCAGGTCGACCCGGAGGCGCTGGCCGCGGAGGTGGCCGCCGCGGCGACGGGCGAGCTTTCGCGCCAGCAGGCGAGCGAGCTGCGCACGCGCGTGCAGCTGGTGGCCGACCCGCAGGCGGCGTCCCGGCTGCACACCGCGCTCGGCCGCCTGCTCGCCGACCGCGGCCGGCACGAGGAGGCGGTGCTCAGCTTTCAGGCGGCCGCGGGCGACGCGCGCGCAGACGCGCGCGCACACTTCCGGCTCGGCAACTCGCTGTTCGCGCTGGAGCGCTACTCGGAAGCCGAGGCCGCCTTCAAGCAGGCGCTCAAGGCGCGGCTATGCTCCGTCGCTGCTGCGCGCAGCCGCCGCCGGGACGAGCTCGGCGCGAGCCCGAACTGCGCCCGCAGGCGGCGGCGGCCGCGGGCGGGCAGCGGCGGCTGGTGCTCAAGATCCACACAAACCTGGGCATCTCGCTCGAGGCGCAGGGCCTGCTGCTGGGCGCGTGTGAGCGCTACCGGTGCGCAGCCGGCCGCCTGATTCTGTCCGCGGGATGGGGATGTAAGTCCTGAGACGGGCGAGCGGCGGCAGGGAGGCGGCGGCCCTGGAGCCGCGGCAGCCGCGCGCGTGGAAGCTGCTGGGCGGCGCGCTGTACGGCCTGGGCGACCTGACGGGCGCGGAGGAGGCGCTGAGGACGGCGCTGCGGCTGGACGGCCGCAACGCGGATGCGCACTGCGACTTGGGTGACTGTCCCAGGCCTTGGGGGCCACCACGGAGCCCAAAGCCGCGGCCAGATGGCGAGCCTTAGGCGCTGGGCTGGCGCCCGCAGGCTGCACGCTGTGCGCGCGCGGCAACGCGGCCGCCGCGAGGCAGCACTTTGACGCGGCGCTCGGCCTGGACGGCGGCCACGTGGAGGCGCGCTTCAACCTGGGCAACCTCGAGCGCCAGGGCGGGCGGTACGAGCAGGCGCTGGCCGCCTACGGCCGCGTGCTCGCCTGCCAGCCGGGCCACTGGCGCGCGCTGCTCAACAGCTGCATCGCGCTGGTCGGCCTGCGGCGGCCGGCCGAGGCGCAGGCGGCGCTGCAGCAGGCTCTCGAGATCTCGGGTGCCGCGCCGCGGCCCCCCCTGAGGCGCCCGCAGCCTCCCCCTGCCGTCCGGGCGCCGGCTGACGCCCCGCGCCCTCCCCCCGCGCAGGTCAGGGCGAGGCCGTCCACGAGGAGGTGGCGCAGCTGCGGCGCCTGGCGGAGCGCGGCGCCTCAGCAGCCGAGCTGGCCGGCGTCGCGAGCGCGGTGTCGCTGAAGACCGCCTCGGCCGCGCCCTCCCCCCTTCGGCCGACGCCCGAGGCGCGGCTGCTCGCCCCCCGCAGCCGGCAGCAGAGTTTGGAACGCTGTGTGCCCGCTCGGCTGAGGTCAGCGCACCGGCGGCTCGCAGCGGCCGCATCGCGAGCGGCGGGGCGGCGGCGGCGCTGCGGCGGTGGACCTGCCCCTGCTGAAGGCGCTGGGCCCGCTCACGCAAGTCGCCACGCGCAGCCTGCTGCACACGGCACGCCAGGTGGCTCAGGCGCGCCGCCCTTCTTCCCCTCTGGGGCGCTGCTGCTGCGCCTGGCCGGCAATCGCGGCGCTCTGCAGAGCAGGCGCCTGCGAGCCGTGCCGTGATTGCTCATGGAGGCGGCGCGGCTGCCGCAGGCGGAGGTCATCTCGGCCGCGGACGTGGAGGTGCTGCTGCGTGAGCTGCTGCCGGAGCTGCCCGCCCGCCGGTTCGCGGGGCTGACCAAGGCGGCGGCGTCCAGCCTGCTGCCGCCGCTGGCGCCGCCCGGCCGGCCGGGTGAGCGCCCCTCTGCAGCTGCCTTCTCGGGGAACTCCGGTCTCCGGCCTGCCGTCCCGGCGCTGAGGCTGGCTTGGGCGGCTGCAGGCGCGGTGCAGCCGCCACGGCTGCTGGCCGCGCTGGCGGCGCTGGCGGACGAGTCGTGGTACAGCCGCGGCAAGGCCATGTTTGCGCTGCTGGCGGCCGGCCAGGGCTGCGTGCTCGAGTCGGACGCGGACGCGCTGCTGGCGGGGCTGGAGGTGCGGCGCCCCATCCGGGCCCGGGTGCCTGCTGTGAGGGCCGCCCGCCTGCCGCAGAGCACCCGGCTCTTCGGCTGGCCTAACAGGCTACCTGCCCGCAGGCCGCGTTCAGCCGAGGCCGGCGGCAGCGCGAGGCGCCGGCGGGCGGGCGGGCCGGCCGCTTTGCCGCGCTGCACTCGCCCGAGGAGCTGATGGCGACGCTGACGGAGGCCGGGCGCGGCTTCGAGGCGCTGCCGCGGCTGCCGGCGCTCGCGCTGGGCCGCGAGACTTGCTGACGGCGGGGCGGGGGCGCGGGCCCGCTGCTGCTCGTGGTCAGCTGTGGAGACTGGGCAGGGAGCACTGCGTGCGACCAGGGAGCGGGTGGGGGGGTAAGCTGGAGCACGAGGCGGGCTGCTGTCGGTAGGTGGAAAGTCGGTGTGCCTGGAGCGCAGCTGCCATGACGGGCGTGACTGAGAGGGGCCGGCTGCGCTGATCGCTTGCCTGCTGCAATTTCCTGCCACTCATTCTGTGAGCAAATTTACACTCGACTCAATCGCCCTGCGTCCGGCTGCAGTACAAGTCCAGGAAGGAAAGCCAGAAACGGAGGCAGAAACAGAGCGGAATTGCGGTTGCCTAGTCAGGCTGTGGTTTGAAAACCGGAAAATAGCAACAGGTTCAGGAGCTGCAAAACGCCGGCCCAGCTGGGGCGCCAGTCACGCGGCGCCTCGCAGCCGGCGGCACAGGCGCGCCCGTCAGGGCTTCTCCGGGCCGCCTGCCTCCGGCTCGGCCGTGCCGGCGGCGGGGGACGCGGGCGTCTCGGGGGCGGCCGCAGCGCCTGCCCGCCCCGCCGCCGCGGCCACGCGCGGAAACTCGAGCGCGCCGCCGTCCGCCGCGAGCAGGCGTGCGCGCGAGCCGGGCGACCTGCGGCCGCCGGGCCAGCTGGTTTCGGGCGGCGCCTGGTTTAGGGCAGCCGGCCAGCCGCGGCCGGGCGGGCAGGGCAGCCGCACCCGCTGCCGCCGGCCTCCGCACCGTGCACCCACGCCTGCAGGCTCATGCGGTTGAGGTCTGTCGCCTCGGCCGCGCTGCCGTTGGCCGGCGCGGGCGAGCCGCTGCGGGGGGTGGACGGCCTGCGGCCCGGCCGCGGGGGTCAGGTGCAGGCAGGCAGCAGTGCAGGGAAGGGGACGACGCAGTGCGGTGGCGGGCCACCTGCTGCCGGCGTGCGCCTCACCGCCGCCCGGCCGGGCCGCCAGCGCGGCCGCGAGCTGC
>BHFV01000314.1:301-16974 GCA_003568905.1 Trebouxiophyceae sp. KSI-1
CCCCCCCCCCCCCCCCACCCCAAGGGCCGGGCTGCTGGAGCGAGGGCCCCCCGCAATGACGGCGCGGGGAACACTTTGAGGGCGGATCGCCGTTAGCTTTTTGCCAGATTTTGCGGCAGGCCCTGCATGGCCATCCTTGGGACGCCGTTGCGGTCCCGCTGACAACAGCTCGGATCAGTGCTGTCGAGCAACAGCCACCATTTATCTGTCGGAAAGCTTTGCCGCGACGCGAGCAAGTGAGTCAGGCGGCCAGCCGCCCGGTCTGCCCAGTCCGACGGCTCTGCCGCGCTGCTCAGACACGAGATTCCCAGAAAGGCCCTCGTTTTGAAACCCGCCCACGCTGCCAGGCGGCCGCGCACGGCGTGCCGACGGTGGCCACGCAGAACGGCGGCCCCGTCGACATCATGAAGACGCTGCACTCGGGCCTGCTGGTGGACCCGAGCAACTCGGCCGCCATCGGCGCCGCCTGCTTCAAGATCCTGACCGACGCGGCGCTGTGGGACGACTTTTCCGCCAACGGCACGCGCCCCTTCCGCCGCTCCACTGCGGCCCACTTCGCGGGCCTCCTGTCGCCCCGCGCCGCGCCTGCGTTGGCCGTCAGGGCGGGGCCGGGGAGGTGCTTGTCTCGGCGCTGCTGTCCGAGCAGAGGCTTCCATTCCACCGGGGCTCCTGAGCCGCAGCTGCCCTGCAGGCGTCAAGAACATCGTTGCCTACTCGTGGCCCAGCCACTGCAAGCGCTACCTGGAGGCCATGGAGGAGGAGAAGCGCTTCCTGCGCAAGAAGGCGCGGCCCCCCTTAAGCCTCCCTACTGCCCCTGTTGCCTGCCAATCCAGGCAGCCTGGGCCCGCCACTGCCGCCGCAGCAATCGCACTGCTGCCTCCAGCTTGCCTGCCGCGGAGCAGCCGCTGGCCCCAAGCCGTCGGCGGGTGCGACTGCCTCTCTGCGGCAATGGCCAGCCATGCGTGACTGACAGGCACCCTCTGGCTGCCGGCAGGACCTGCACAGCCTGGTGAGCGGCAGCTGGGACCACCGCAAGCAGCTGCCAACGCCCACGCCCGCGCCCGCCGGCGGTGCGTGGCCTCCGCTCTTACCTCCCTCACTCTTACTTCGAGTCCGGCAACCCCAAGGCCAGCAGCCACCAGCACACGGGCGAAGGCATCAGAGGCTGCCGTGGCTGCCTGCGGCCTCGGCAGAGCGCTTTACGCTGCCTTGAAAGCACTCTTCCAGTGCGGCTGAGCCGCCCCTCGTGCGACCGCCGCAGGCGCGCCCGCGCCGCCGCTGTTCGAACGCGTCAACAGCCTGCGGCAGGCGGCCACCTCGGCGCCCTGGCCGTCGCCCGAGCCCAAGGCGCGCGACGACTGCGACGTGCGCACGAAGGCCACCGGTGCCCCCCCCTCCTCGCTTTCTTGGTCAGTTGGGGCTTGGCGCTTGCCAGGCAGCAGCCTCGCCGCCTTCCCGCTGGCTGTTCGCTGCCCGCCAGCGCGCTTGGCCCTGGCTCCGGCAGCACGCCGGCCCCCCGTCCAGAGCAGCTGCATCGGCAGCAGCTCGCTCTGCGCGCATGGGAAGGGCGCCCCGCCCGGCCCGCCCCCGCTCCCATGCGACCCTCCAGCCGCGGGGACCTCACTGGTCCCTTCCAGCCTGCCTGAGAGGCTCACGCCCGTCGGGCCTAGTCATGCAGACTCCGAGGCAGTCTCAGCGGCCGCCGGGACACTCACGCAGCCCGCCCCCGCGCGCAGGCCGCCCGCGCGGGCGCGCGCCCGGCCGCAAGCACTTCATCGCGGTGCAGCTGGACGGCGCGCACCGCATGGCCTCGCTGCAGCCGGTGCTGCGGCGGCTGGTCGAGGCGACGGCCGCGGAGGAGGCGATCGGCATCGGCCTCGTCTCCATGCTCGACTTCGAGGACACGACCAAGGCGCTCAAGGCACGCACACCCCCCTTATATGCTTTGTGCAAGTTGATTTGAATCGAAATGAATCGTATGAAAAGTCGTCCCGAAGGGTCGACGGCCAACCCACCGCCTTTTGGGTTTTCCGTCGCCTGTTTCGATCGATTGGGGGGGAGGGGGAGGCATCCAGGGGGGGCATCAGCTGCCACGCGCCCGGAGGCCTCACCTGCCGCCAGTTGCCCGCAGGAGGCCGGATTTGACAGCGAGCCCTTCGACTGGCTCGTCTGCAACAGCGGCGCCGACATCTGGCACGCGCTGCACCGGGGCGGCGGCGACGGCGAGGCCGTGTGGGACGCCGACGAGCAGTGGGACGAGCACATCAGCCACCGGTGCGCAGGCCGCTTCTTGCGTGCGGATCCCGAGGCAAGGATTGGGCCCGGCGGGCGCTGGCTCCCTGGGCCTTCCGGCAGGGGCAGCAGCTGCATAGCATTTTGGGTTTATTGTTTAGGGTTTAGGGTAGGGGGTAAGGGACCCCATGACCCTGCATGCCTCTGGCGCCGAACCCGAGTCCCACCGCCGCTGCGCCGGGCGCGCGAGGAAGCAAGCCGGCCCGGCTCGGCCCGCAGGTGGGAGCGCGCGCCGCTGGCCAAGCTGGTCGCCAAGCTGCTGTCGCGCGAGGGGCCGGGCGTGCTGCCGCAGTCGAGCGGCACCATGGGCCGCACGCTGCTCAAGGCGCTGGGCGAGCTGCCCGAGCTGCGAGGCGCCGAGTCGCGACTGCACCCGCACCACATCCGCATCGAGCTGGATGACTCCGCCAAGCAGTCGATCGGTGCGCCCCTGCCTCCCCGCGGCGCCACGGGTTGAACCCACGGCCTCTGGCCCCCTTCAGTGCCTGGCCCGGCCTTGCCAGCCGGCCGCTGAAGGCGAAGCGGCAGCTGCTCGGCTGCTTGTTTCGCGCCCGGCGAGGCTCACCCAGCCGGGCTGTCCCTTCCATGTCGAGAATCCGCCCCGCGGAAACGTGGGTGGCCGGGAAGTGGCTGCTCGCGATGAGGCCAGCGAGGCCAGGCAGCCGGACGCTTTCCAGCCCGGAAGCAGCCGCCGCAGATGTTTCGCGATGGCGTCGCACAGACCTTTAGGGTTTCGTTTTTTACCCTCAACCCTAATTCTAAACAAAACTCTAGACGTCTGGCGGAGAGCCGCAGCCGTCATCCCGCTCGGAGAGCCGGGTGCTGAGCGGGGCGGCCCGGTCGGTGCGTGCAGACATGGGGCGCCGCATGAAGGGGCAGCAGAAGGAGGAGCTGAGCAACATGGTGCTGGAGCGCATGAAGCGGCGCTTGCGGGGGCTGGGCTTCCGCTGCCACATCACGCTGCAGGCGCGCGCCCCCGCCTCCCGCCGCCCCGCGCCTCTGCCTGCCTGCCAGCCGCACTCGCCCTTGTGACACCACGGCCGTGTTGCGCACCCCCCCCCCCTGCCTCGCAGCGACTCTGGCAGGCACGGCTCACAGCCCTGGACAGCAAGAGAGCACACCCCCTGCCGCCCGCAGCCGCCCTGCCAGCTCCCCAATCGCCCCCTCGCGCCCCCAATGTGCCCGGCACGGAGACGCTCTCACCCGGCCGGCCCGGGCCCCGCAGATGGTGCCGCAGGAGGGCGAGCTGCACAGCCACCTGCACATCACGCCCATCCGCGGCACGCGCGCGCTCGCGCTGCGCTTCCTCGCCGCCAAGTTCGGCCTCGAGATGGGCGACTTCACCGTGAGGACCCCTCCTGCCCCACCGACCCCCTCCTGCTGCTCTGCACAGCGGCGGCGCGCTCTTGCAGCCGCCCTGCCAGCCAAGCACCCCGCCTGGCTCTCTTGAAACCAGGGCCGTTGCGTCCCCCCTGTGGTGGATGGAAAGCCAGCTCCCGGCTCCTGGGAACGCAGCAGCACAGGCCGCTGCTGTAGCCACGGCGACGAGGAGCCTGAGCGGGGGTCCGTGGCTGCAGGTGCTGGCGATGGCGGCCAACGTGGCCGAGCGGGCAGAGACCAAGGTCATCTACACGCACACCAGCGACATGGTCGAGCTCATCTCCGGCGTCTGCAAGGTGCCCCCCCCCTTTCTTCCCCCCGATTCGCGCAGGTTGCTTGCAAGCAGCAACGCGACACGCCGCTGCCTTACGCGAGCCACCCTCTCGCGCCTTTGTCGGGACGCGGGAAGCAGTCTCCTCCCCGGCTGCACGCGCGGACAGGCAGACCCCGAATCCCAAGACCTCCAGCGTGTGTCACCGCGAGGCGGCAGCAGAAGGCAAAAGCGTCGCAGTCGGTGTTCAGAGCCGAGAGAAAGCTCGCGACCCGCTTGAGCCGTCCCCGCAGGCGTACGTCTCCGCGCCGGCCAGCGACGAGGCGCAGCCGCCCTCCAAGGGCTCGGCCGACCGCGCCGCGCTCGAGCGCCTCGCCATCCCGCTCAACCCCAAGCTCTTCGGCGACCGCATCCGCTTCCTGGGCGACGGCGCGCAGCTGGAGCAGGTGGGGCTGCTGCCTACCTGCCTGCCTGCCGCATGCGACGTCCACAGCAGGGCAGCGGCCGGTGGTGCTGCTGTGCTCCATGTGGGCGGCCTGGCTTGGCCCCCTTGCAGCCGAGAAGGCTTGGTTTGCGGGGGGCCTCCGGCAGCAGCAGCAGCTGGACCTCTGGCAGGCTCTCCTGGCCTGAGCGCCGCAGCTTCAGACCGAACAGCGCCCCTGCGAGGGTGCCTGCTGGCGAGCGAGTGGTTGTCTGCCGGCCCTTTACACAAGCGTCCGGGGGCCTGGCCTCCGCAGGTCGTGGCCGAGGCGCAGGAGCGCGCTGGCAAGGCCGAGAAGCTGCCGGTCGAGTACGAGGACCCGCAGCCCGGCAGCCAATGAGGCCCCGTGCTTACGGGCCCCGCGTCGAGAGCCCCCTCACGGCCCTCTGCGTCTGCCGCGCAGCCGCCCCCCCCCCCTGTTCTCTGCCTTAGCTGCAGCCGTCGTGCGTTCCGCTGGGTTGTGCGTTTCGTTGGGTAGGCCGTGGCCATCAGTCTGTCTTTTCGCTCGGACAGCCGCGGCAAGCGCCTGCGCGCCGGCCGGCTGGGGCGCAGCCGCCCCTTCCCCCGTTGCACACAGGTATATCTAGGTATATCTGTGTTAACTCCCCCCCACAACGCAAGCAGAACAACAACCAGATAGCCAGCAGCCCCGCATTGTTCACTAGCAGGCCTGTATTGTCCGCAGCCACACCTGGCCCTTTCCCCCGCCCGGCAGCGCTCTGTCCGGCGCGTCTGTAGCCTTGCTAGCAGTCTTGCGCGGCCGTGGCGTGCGCGCCAGTCCCAGTCATGTCAAGCCAGGCAGGAGAACTAGAGCGCAGTGGAGATCGCGGGGCCTGCGCCCCTGCTGACAGCCCCCTGTCCAAGCACCAGACCATGTGGTGGCCGCTGCGGCCGGTTCAGAATGGGAGCAAACACAAATGTAAGCTCGGGAATAAGTGGCATGGCCAGGGGCAGCTCGGCTGTGTCACAGCTGCAGCAGTCGCCTGCCCGATCTGCCCAGGATGGAAGGGCACTGATATGCGCCCTGCACGTATGCATCCGCGGGAGAGGCGCTGGAGGAGTGGGGGAGGTATCATCACACGGAGGGCACCGCAGCCTGCCTTGGGCGCAGCGAGCACAGTTGGGTGGGCGCCTTTGCCTGCGCGCTGCACACGCCTGCCTACAGTGGAGCGGCGGGGCGGCGCAGCGCGGACTGGCAGCCAAGGCAGCTGCAAAACCAAAGACGTGGGACGCAGCAGAGCGGGAAGCAGGGCTGGGTAGCGGCAGGCAGGTCATAGTGAGCAGGCGTGCAGGAGAAGGCCCTGCTGCTGAGCCACAAGGCATGTGGCCCACACGTAAGCAGGGGAGGAACAACTGCAGGCTGGTGTTTCTGCTGGCACTAAAAGACGACTGCTGAAACCGGAGGTGGAAAGCATCAAGCTGCGACCCGTGCTAAAACTGACACGAGCAGGGGCTGCTCAGCCAAGTGGGTTGCCAGGTCTGATAGACGATCAGTCGTGGCCCCGCACAGAGGACGTCGGGAGCCCAGTGTGGTCAAGTGCATTGCTCCCTGCATCACAGCTGCCTGTCAATCCAGAGAGCTGTGCAGCCAGCGCAGGTGAAGCAGCGCAAAAGGGGGGGGGGGGGGGCAGCGCCACGGACCTGCTAGCTGCCCTCGCAAGCTGCACTCAGCGCCCGGCGAGCGGGCTGCCAGCACCTTGTGCGGCCCTCCCCACTTTTTACCTTGTTACTGAGGCTGCCGCCGACCCGTCCAGGTGGGCGTTTGAAGATGGCATTGCCTTGCAAAGCGGGAAGAACGAAGCATCCACCTGCGCTAGCAGAGACGTCTCATTGCCACGCAGAACACAGTTTGGCACAGCTGCGCTGGCCCCAAGCTGACACAAGATGCTCTGCAGAGGGGAACCCCCCACCTGCTTTGCAGTACGGCGAGCTGATATAGGAGGCCACCGGTCCTTGTTGGGGCGTGCTCGCGACTGCGGCGCCCGGTGGCAGCGCTGCGGGGGGGCTGGCGGGCGTGCACTGCCAAAACGGCCGCTGCCAGAGGTGATGACATCGCGCAAAACGGAGTCTGCCAAGAGGCCATGGGTTGGCCTCCGACACTCCGTTCAGGCCCCCAGCCCCAGCCGAGCGTGGCCGGGTCAGCCGCGCGGCCGGCACTGCAGCCCTTGCCGCAGCAGGTGGAGGTGGTTTGCAGCGAGCAGCGTGTGTTGTCCGGGAGAGAGGCGGGCTCAGCGGCGACGCAGCTACACGGCCGCCCGCCACCGCTGGTGCGGGCGGTCCGGCTCAGCCGCGACGGCGTCCCGGTGGAAGGAACGCTTGGCTGTTCCAGGTAGAAAGCATCAGGATCGCGAACGTCATTATATAGCTCAGGCGAGTGCTGAGTCTGCACGCAGGTTCACCGTTGTTCAGCCACTGCCTCGTGTACAGCCTGAGAGATGATGCACCAACAGCAGCAGTCTGCAGGGCTGCACGATATCATGCAGCTGCATAAACCACCCGCCGAGCCCAGAAGGCACGCTCACTTGGCGAGTGGCCGTGGTCACGAGCCCGAGTGTTGGCCTGCCGAGCAGCTGGTTGCTCGCCCGCAGCCTGCCGTAGGCGTTCAGAGGAAGCAGCGTCTAAATTAGAAGGCGGAGCCGAACGGTTCACTGTTTTGACTCTTGACCGTTACCAAAATAGTAGAAACGGCTGGAGACGGGGACCCTGCAGTAGAAAACACCGCCGTCATCTCCTGAGCAGCAGATTAGCACCCTTGAGGATCAAGTGGCGGGCAGCGGGTTTCACGTCGCACCTGAGGCATATGGCCAGCGGCACGAGTTGTTGCAGCACGCCAGGAAAGAGAGCAAACTCAAGAAGCAAGCTCCATTATGATCCTGCACGACAGGCCGATTGGGTCAGCCCGTTGGTGTTGATTTGCTCGCAATGCAAGACGGGTCGCAAACCTCCAACCCGTTGCGCCGCAGCAGGGACTAGTAAAAATTCCATATATTCGCACCGGATCCTGCAGCTGACGGGGCGCGGCTCTTTTCGCGGAGAGTGCCCGCGGGTTGGAACGCACTGGCGCAACGCGGCGATCATCCACAGCGTGAAAACATACACTAGCCACGCAGTAGGCACATGCGGAGTGGAAAAAAACTTAAGATATCTCAGCGCTCGATTTTGGCCGGCGAAAGCGGACGGAGGACAAGGCACTGCCTCCCGGCAGGGATGGCCGATGTGTCCCCCCGAGCGATTGGTGCCGCAACGCCGCTGGAGAGGACATGATAAAGGTGTAGTGGTGTCTATTTGTGCTCCGCTGTGCAAATAGAGGCCCGTAGTGCCGAGCGAGTTGCGGGTCGAAGGGCGCGTACCGCTAGAAGGCGACTCGACGACCGCCCGCTTCAGCTACTCCATGACGAGCTCGCCTGCACGACTTCATCAGCCTCCCGCCCACCCCTCCCCTCCCTCCGCCTACTTTGTTTCTGGATTGTTTGTGGTGGGGCACGTGGGGCCGGGTGGTAAGGCATTAGATAAGCACGTGAAACCGCTTACAACGACCCCTCGTAGGCACCCCTTGGCGGCCCAAGTGCAGGACCACGCTTTCATGGGCGGGCGAGCCTGCAAAGCATTTCATCCGGACAAGCAAGCAAGGGGTCACACACCAATGTCTGAACGCCAGGAGGAAATTTCCTCCTCCAACTGCCGACTGCCAGCAAATGCACAACTCTGCACTCGCAACACCGCAGGCTCTTCTAAGGTCACACTGTGCACGCCACTGAGCTGGGAACCCACGAGCCACCTGCGGCTGTCTATCTATTGGAGCGCGCTGCACGGGCCTCAAGGTGCTTGACTGTTTGTGTGGGAGCATCGAGTGCAGCCCTCGCGGCCGCACGTCTCTGCCGCTCTTTGGTCGTTCGATTTGCCAGGCAGACACAAAACACAAACAGACCTAGACCAAGAAAAAGGGAGAAACCGTAATGGTTGGTTGGTGAGCCCTCTGCAGAGAGCCTCTTGAGTGCGCTGGGGGGACGTGCGTGTTCAGGACAGTCATGGGGCAAAGAATGGGGGGGCCGGAATGCTTCTGTCGTGCTGCAAAAAGCGAGGCTTGGGGGGGGGCGATGGGCCGCGTCAGGCGCTGGGCCGCCAGCCCTGATAGCGCTCCACCACTCCCAGGTAAGCGCGGCAGGCGGCCAGCACGACGCAGCGCAGCTTGCACTGCAGCAGCGACAGCAGCTGCACGCCCGTCCCACTCACCACCTGCAGCCGGGGCAGCCGCCGGCGCTCGCATCCATATACTCAACTTGAAAGTCGCGCCCTGATGCATTGCTTCATCGACCTGTTGTCTGCTCTGGTCCCGGATGAAAACACACCCAGCAAAAGCTATGCCAGTCAACGTCACCCCCACAAATCGCCACGGCGGCTAGTACTCGCCCAACATGAATCCCCGTCTTCTAGCAAGGCCGCTTGCAGCTGCTGATGCTGCCCAGCAGCTTGCCCCAGGCTTCTAGGGGGGCTGAGCCTGCCGGCTAGCGGCTGGCCTCTGCCCACAGCAGCTCTACCGGCTTTCGCACCGGGCGGGTGGGCGGGTTCGCATGCTCCGCTCCCGCGTTGTCAGGTAGGCAATCAAAGCACACTCTCACAAGCCTCCCTGGAGGCCTAAACCTACTACAAGCTAGCCTGGCGACCCTCTGGCCAGGTCAGGGTGAGCTCCAGCTTGCCGGCGGCCACCGTCAAGGCTGCGGGAGGGGCAGGTTCCGGTGTGGAAGGGGGGCGTGCCTCGGCGCCCAGCTCGAGGCGCAGCAGGAACGGCAGGCAGCTGCGGAAGGCTGCCAGCTGCGCCGAGTGCACCACCCGGATGGGGGCGCACAGCGGCGGGTAGCAGGCGTCGTCTGCGCCGCCCACCAGCAGCTCGCGCAGCGCGGTGCAGCCCTACGGAGCCGGAAGCGTGTGGCTTTCTCAGGCGCCTCGCGCTTAGCTGAGCAGTCTGGCACGATTGCGCGGCAGGCTGCTTGCTCTGCTGCTGACACACCCAGAGGACGAGGGGGGGTCTGCGAAAGAGGGGCTGCTGGCAGTCTCGCAGCTCTGGCGGAGGCAACGCTGTCTCGTCATCGTCATCGTCATCGTCATCGTCATCGTCATCGTCACTGTCATCGTCATTGTTATCGCCAGAAACCGCGTTTTATGGTTCAGGTTGAAGTAAATTGCGATTCTGGCATAGGGTGAAGGGTTTGGGATTGAAATGCGGAAGTGGCTCGCCCTCAGTGCAGCGAGAATCTCGGCGGCGTCCGGCTGCTCCGCCTCCCTCAGGTCCAGGAAGGCCAGGCTGCGCAGCTGGGCCAGCGGCGCGAGCCCGCCCGCGGTCAGCCGCCGGCTGCGTCGCAGCGACAGGCGCTCCAGAGCCGGGTGGCTGGCCGCGAGGCAGGCGATGCCGTCGTCCCCGACGCCCGGACCGCCGCTCGGGCCTCCGGAAAAGCCGCCCTGGCCGCCGCCGCCGCCGCCGCCGCCGTCCGCCAGCAGCGTGCGCAGCCTGGCGAGGTGGCGCAGCTGCCGCAGCCCGGCGTCGCACAGCGGAGTGCGCGAGACGTCCAGCCACACCAGCCCCTGCAGCGCGCCGGCACGGGCGCCTGGGGCTCCGCCTGCCGCCTGCCTGCGCTCATCGCTCGGCATGCTGCGGCTCGGCTGGCTGACTCCCTGACTGAGCAAGCGCTGGTGACTGACCAACCGTGCCTCACAGCGGGACTGCCTGCGGTTTGTTTAGAGCCGCTCTGCCAGCAGGCCGACAGCCCAGCCTCTGGTGGAGATGACAGCGCGACCGCAGCACGCCGTTCCGCCGGAAATCGCAGCTGGAGGAGGCGCACCGTGAGGCGGCCGAGCGGCTGGAAGGCTGCCGGGGAGAGCCTCGCGTCAGCCAGGCAGAGCCGCCGCAGCCGCTTGAGGCCGATGAGGCCGCGCAGCGCGCCGTCCACGGGGCCGCCGCAGGGACTGAAGGCGCCCGAGAGGTCGAGCTCCGAGAGCGCGGACAGGCAGCCCAGCTGGCGCCCCACCTTCTCCGGCGGGCACAGGCTCTGCCGCGGCATCGCCAGCCTGCCGCCCCGGTCAGAGCCCCATCAGACCCACGGAGCACGCGAGCCTCCCCAGCTCCGCATCTGCTTTGGAACGGGCAGGCGCCGTGCACGCGCGCGCAAGCTCCCGCAGCGGACAGCGGCCGGGGTCGGTCAGCCGGCAAGCAGAGCCGAGCCGCCCGGCGGCGGCGGCGGCGGCGGGATTCCTAAAACGTGTGAGGGGATTCTAAAACGCGGCGGGGATTCTGAAGCGTGCGGGGGCCCGCACCGCTGCAGCGCCGTGAGCGCGCGCGCGTGGCGCAGCAGCATGCCGGCCGCCGGCACGTCCTCGGGTCGCGCGTCGGCCAGCAGCCACAGCGGCGGCTGCGCGCACTCGCTCCAGGAGAGGCAGGTCAGGCCGCCGCAGGCGGCCGCCCAGGCCCAGTCCTCGGCGCGGGAAGGCCACATGAGGTCGCACGCGTCCATGTGCAGCGAGCGCAGGCTCGTCAGACCTGCAGGGTGCCGCCGCCGCGCCCTTTTCGCCTTTGTGCGTCCTGAATTCACCGGCGACTTTTCCCGGAAATGTGGCATTACAACGTGAGAGGTGTTGGCAGCCGGCCCGCCGGCTGGGCGCGCCCAGCACGGAAGCTCCCGGCCGCTCGCGAGCTGCAGGCCCCCCACCACCGCGCTGCCCTCAGGCCGAGCAGGCAGCGCACCTGGGCTGCAACGCGGTCTGGCCGGCGGGCAGCATCAGGATTTAGGGGTTTGTGTGAACCCTAGAAACCCTTAAAACCCCACCTGCCAGGTTGTGGAGGTCGCCGGCCAGCATGTCGCAGCAGCGGGAGAGGTCGAGCTCCCGCAGCCGAGTCGCCCTGGGCAGCGCGTCCAGCAGGCCGCCCGAGCAGGAAGCGCCGCGCAGCGCCAGGCTGCGCAGCTGCTCCAGCGGGAAGCAGTGCAGCACGGCGGCGTCCGGCATCAGCCGCCTGCAGCGCCGCTTGGGAGAGCCGCGCTTCAGTGCAGCCGCTGCAGCTGCCATCCGGCTCACCGCTCGCAGCCAGAGGCAGACGGCTGAAGGATCCCCGCGCCAGTGCACGCCCTGTCAAGCTGCGCTTGTGTGTCTGGATCGCAGGGGCTGCCTCCGCTGGCGGCCAGAGCTGCCGTGGTCGGCTCCAGCTTTGAGGGCTGCTGCTGCGCAGAGACAAGCCCGCAGAGCTGCCTGGCAGCCGGGCGGGGGCGCGCCTAGTGCGGGGCGAGGAAAGGTCGAGGCGCGTGAGCGCTCTGAGGCCCGACAGCGCGCCGAGCTCCGCTTTGGGCGGGCCCCAGTTGCAGCCGGAGAGCGTGAGCACCCGCAGCCGCGTGAGCGCCGCCAAGCCAGCCACGTCGCCTGCGCAGCAGCATCGGAGCCGCCGCCTCAGCGCCCAGCGGCCCAGGCAGCTGTTTTGCCACCTGAGCCTGAGGCCTACTGCGCAGGAAGCTCGCAGTGAACTGCAACTTTCACCCCATACCTGTTTTTGAACAACAACGAGCTCGTCAATACGTTGGAACGAGGCAAAACAACCCCCACTGGGAAAGCAAGCAAAACGCAATCGTGCTCATCAAACCCCACCGAAACAGCAAGCAAGCTCGCCAAGGGCGGGCACAGGAGGGACCGCACGCGCGCCGGGCTCCTCCATGTAGCGTCCGGGCCGCCGCGCGTCCCCGGAGAGCACCAGCTCGGTCAGGCCAGTCAGCCGAGCGATCTCTGCCACGGCCTCCGAGGACAGCCCCAGGCGGGTCAGCTCCAGACGTTCCAGCCCGCTGAGGGCGGACAGGTGCCGCAGCTCCCCCGCGTCCGAGCCGCTGATGTCTCCGAGGCTGACGCAGCGCAGACGGGGCGCGCCGGCCGCGAGCGCGGCGCAGGAGAGCGCCGTCACCTGGGGGGCCACGGCAGCGCGGAGCTGCTCAGATGGGGGGGCCAGAGTGTGTCTCGAGCTGGCAGCTCGGCGCTCAGCGCTCGCGCCCCATGAGCCCACACATGAGCCTGCTGTCCAAGGGGGGTCAGGCATGGCAGGAAGGCATCGCCGCCGGGGAAGCAGCCCGCTGATGCTGCGACAGGTCCCGCTGCCCCTCCCCTCCCCTTGCACGGATCCACAGACAGGTGGATGGCTTGGCTGCGGGCAGGATGCCTTGCCTGCTGCACCGGGCTGAAGTCCGTCTCTCGGCGGTGCAGCCGGATGTGCGTCAGCTCAGGCAGCCCCGCCAGCGCCTGCAGCGCGGTGCCGCTCGCCTCCGGCATGCCCGTCATGCTCAGCCGGCGCAGGCGCGGCAGCGCTGTCACGTGCGCGACCTCCCGCTCGGTTCCAGAAAACCTGCGGCCACCAGAGTGTCAGCTGCATTCATCCGGCAATGCTCGGGCCCACGCCTATGAGAGGGCCCGGAAGCCTCGCACAGTCTGCCGGGCAAGCTGCAGGGCGGGACCCACCCGAGCAGCTGCACATCGGTGAGGCCGGGCAGCGCCGCCAGCGCCGCCAGCAGCTGCTCGTCCTCGCCCCGGTTCTGCAGCGTGACAGCGCGCAGTCGCTGCCGGCCGCCCAGCAGCGGCAGGTCGCCTGGGCTCAGCGCGCAGGCGCTCAGGTCCAGGCTCGTGACGGCCGGGAAGGCAGCCAGCGCCCCAGGAACCAGCCGCCGCGGCCGCAAGTGCTGTGTCGTGGCGGCCACCGCGTCTCGCCACTGCCTGTGCGACGAGCAGTGATGGAATCAGTTTGACGCATTGCTGCATCTCCGAGCATCTCCGAGCGTTTCGTTGCCGTTCAGCGGCCGCAATTCCACGTCGGCGAGCACCCACATGGCCCATTTCAGGCAGCGTCGCCCGGGGGGCAACCGGCTGCAAAAAGGGCTTGCAAAACGACATCAATTGCACCTTAAGTGCCTGGGTGCCCCGCATCGCCTGCTTGGGCCCCTGTAAAGTGCTCACGCCGTCCCGGCATGGGTCGATGGGGCTCAAGGTTCTGGCATGTCGGGGCATCACGAGCGATACGACATGCAGCTCTGGGATCAAGAGCTCGTAAATGTTTCATCAGGCTAACCAAACAACTTCCGGAGCCGCGGCTGTGAGGCGGCATTCCTGGTAGGCCTCGGAGTGATGCCCGACACTCGCCCGCTGCGTGTCCGATACGCACCCGCGCAGCCCTGATGATACGACGGGTCATGGCATGTGAACATAAGGAGTCAAAGCACCTGCACGTGAGCCGCACGCATGTCGCATCCTGGAAGTCGACGCGCGCGACGACCTGGGCCAGGATGTCGGACGGCAGGCCCGCCCAGGCGCGAGTGTTACGGCTCCTCATCGCCGCCCGCAGTGGAGGCGCGCGAAACTGACGCGCTGGCTGAGGACGAAGGGCTTTGGTGGAACCTTGGTGAGCGTAAGCGCTGGCGTTGTGGATGACAGCTCAAGGGGTAGTTGCGCGCAAGCCATTACATGCGGCGGGCTGCTGCGCAGGCCGCTAGCTTACAACCGCTGCCCCGGGCCCCTTTGGCGTGGCCCAACCGGCAGGCAGGACGCTAAGCAAACGCTAAGCAGACACAGAGACAAACAGGGTACAAAACGGCGCCTTTCCAACAGGCGGCGCAGAGAACTTTTAGAACTTGCAGACCCGCCCGCCTCCCTCCGGAGCCAGCGCACTCTTTGGTCTTCTCTGCTTGACGGTCTCCGAATTCCGGGGGCTGGGCAGGGGGCTGGGTTGGGTTCCGGGTTCTCCAGTGCAGCCGCCGGCGGCGGCTGCTCTCCAAGAATATGCACGCGGGGGGCAGCACGGCGTGCGCTCACAGGCAGCCTCACAGCGACAGCACCTGCGCGAGCGGCGGCAGCGGGTACTGCGCCTGCTGCCCGCCAAACAGCTGGTAGCCTCCGGCGGCCGGCTCGGGCGCGGCCTGCTGCTGCGGGCGGCCGGGCGGGGAGAAGTGGCTAAACAGACTGAAGGCGCCCGGCTGCGGCTGCTGCTGGCCGCGGCCCTGCAGGCCAGGCACAGCCGCCGCCTGTCAACCACTTGGCAACAGTCAGCAGCAGCACACACCTGCAGCCGCAGCATGCGACACCTCCGCCTGCCCCTCTGTGGCTGCGGAAAACGAGCAGAAGCAGCGGCGCTGCCCTCCCCCCCCGGCAGCGCAGCCTGCCAGGGGTCTTTTCGAGCGCAGGCTGGCGCGGAGGCACACCCAGGCGTTGCCGGCGCCGGGAGCGGCAGCCAGAGGCGCTCTTTCAGCGGCCGGCGGCGCGGCCGAGAGGCCCGAGCGCCCACTCCAGGGCGTCCACTCGGCAGGCGCCTTGCAGGCCGCCCCCGCCGGCTGCTGCTGCGGCTCCGCCGAATGCCGGCTGCCGCCGCGCCGCGCGTCCCTGCGAGACAACCAGTCAGGTGGTGCGGGATGACCAGACAGCCTGGGGAGCGGTGGCAGATGGTGCCCTGCGGCTCACCTCGGCGGCGGCGGCGGCGGCGGCGGCAGGAAGCCTGCCGCCTGACTTGCCGCGGGCGTCGGCAGCGGCCGGCGCTGAAGCGACCGCTCGGCCGGCGGCGGCGGCGGCGGCGGCGGTTGGGCCGCGGGCCGCGCGGGTGCCTGCTGGCCCGTGCGCTTGGCAAACGGCGAGCGTGGCCGGACCGCGTCCAGCGAGGGCCGCCTGCCCCGCTCCGACGTGCCGCTGCCGCCGCCGGCGGCCTTCCTGCCGGCCTGCTGCGAGGGGCGCCGGCGCGGCCCCCTCAGCGCCTTTGCAAACCTCACGCCCGTCCCCTTGCGCTGCCGCCAGGCAGCCTCCTTCCCGCGAGGCAGAGGCGGCCGGGCCCTCCATCTGGCGCCAGAGTGGTCCCGGAGCAGCTGCCCGGCAGCTGCGGGCCTCGCCTGCTGCTGCGCGCCGCGCCGCTTGGTGGACTGCACCGCCCAGCCGCCCGCCGCCTCGGGCTCCGCCGCGGACGCGGCAGCGACCGCCGCCGGCGGCGCCTCGCCGGCCGGCTCGCGCCCGGCGGCTTTGCCGGCCTGCGGCCGCGGCTCTGCAGGCTGCGCGGCGGCGGGGGCGGCTGCGGGCGGCTGCTCGCGCTCGGCAGCTGCCGACTTGGCAGGCGCCTTCTTGCCGCGCTTCCGCCGGCCGTCCGCCTGGCTGCGCTCCTTCTCCTTGGCAAGCAGGTCCAGCAGCTCGGCCTGCGACCGGGACGCTCCCGGCTCGGCACTCTGCACTCGGCTGCCCTCAGCCACCGCTGGGGCCCCCCGTCACACCGCCCGGCAGCAGCCGCGGGCGGCGGGAAGGCCGTAGATGGCTCGCAACGCATCCTGGATGAAAGCGAAGGACCGCGCAGCCGTGAAGCATCGCGGCGCTGCCAGCCTTGCCGGATGGAGAGCCCCCCTCCCCCCCGGAGCTCCTCTGGCCGCGACTCGACAGGCCGGGCGAGGGCTGAGCAGCGATGCCGTGGGCGCCCCTGAGAGGGCGAGCAGGGGCGCGCCTCTGCCTCCTTGGCGCCCAGCTCCGCGTGCGCGCAGCGCAGCTGCCCCTCCATCTCGTCGAGCGCGAGGCCGACGAACAGCAGCAGCGCGTTGTGCCCCGCCGTCTGCTCCCGGAACGCCGCCTGCCGTGGCAGCATGTGTCAGAAGCAGTGTCATTGTCGCTGTCATTCGTCTTGTCCTTTGAATCCTTTTGTCTCATTTTTTGATTAAGGGGAACAGCATTTTGCATTGTCTCCAGGTATTTCAGGTGCACTACTGATGCTCTCCCAAGACTTGTCTGCCCACCGGCCGCCTCTCCTATCGGCAGCTCAGGGACCGGCACAGAGGCTGCGCTGCTTCGGAGCCGAAGGTGGCGCCGGGCGTTTCAGGGTTTATAGGGTTTAGAGTCTCCCTTAAACCTTAAACCATAACCCTGAATTGCATGCGTGTGTTGCTGCCGCGACTCGGCTGCAGGCCGCGCAGCAGCCCTCGGCTCACAAGCTGGCTCTCTGATGGGGCTGGCAGGCTGGGCAGCTCTATCACAGTCCATAGATGTATCTATCAGGCTCACTGCAAAAGCCGGCATTGCCAGGCAGGCCAAAGGAGGAGGGGGGGGGGGGGGGATCTTATGCACTCAGCGCCCACCGCCCACACGCTGCCGGGCGCCTGAAAGCAGCTGCCGCGTGCGATCCTGACGCCTCCCCGCCGAGCTCCGGCCCCACACGTCCTGAGCAGTAAGCAGGAGAAAGGGCACAGGCAGCAGGAGGCCGGTGAGAGCTGACGAAAC
>BHFV01000315.1:0-31410 GCA_003568905.1 Trebouxiophyceae sp. KSI-1
CCGAGCCGGAGCCCGAGCCGGCGCCGCAGCCGCAGCGCCCGGCAGCGACGCCGGCCAAGCCCACGCCGGCGCAGCCCGAGCCTGCGGTGCGCCGCCCTGCCCGCCTGTCTGAGCCGACAGGCAGCCCCCCAAGCGACAGCGGGCCGAGCGGCCCGGGGCACCGGCTGCAGGCGGCGGCGGCGGGCGCGGAGGTCGCGGCGGAGCTGCGGCAGATCCGCGAGACGCTCGCGCGCATGCAGGCCGAAAAGGCGCGCGCGGCCAGCAGCGTGGCCGCGTTGGCCTCCGTGCGCCGCGCGGTGCTGCACAACGTGCACTTCAGCGCGACGCCCGACATCCTGCGCGCCCACTTTTCCGGCTGCGGCGCCGTCGCGAGCGCGCTGATCGACCGCGACGCGGCCGGCAACCCCCGCGGCACCGCGCTGATCGAGTTCGAGGAGGAGGCCGGCCGGCGGGCCGCGCTCGCGCTGTCGGGTGCCCGCCGCCCGGCCCGCCTGCCCCGCCAGTTCCCCTGGGCGGCCGCGCATCGGCGCCCTGAGGTGCTGCGCCGCGCGCAGGCTCGCTGCTGCTGGGGCGCCCGATCACCGTGTACGCCAAGGAGTCGGCGCCGACGCAGCCGCCGCCCGCCTTCAAGCCGCGCGCGCCGGCGCCAGCCTTCCGGCCGCGCGCGCCCGTGCCTGGACGGGTGCCCGGGCGAGGGCGCGCACCCGGGCGTGCCTTTGGCGGCAGGCGCGTGTGCCGGCCTGCTCCGTCACTGGCAGCTCTGGTGGGCTGGAGCGCCAGACAAAGAGGCTGACGCCCTTCTTCTGCAGGGGACTGCGGCCGCAACTGAAGAACAACAAGTACGTGCGACCGCAGTCTACCGAGAGCAAGCCGGCAGAGGCAAATGGCTCGCAGGCTTGAGCGCCTTGTAACGCACCCGTGTGCTCGACCAGCCGTTCGGCCAGCTGACGTTCGGCCAGCTGACAGTGCTGCACAGAGCGGGAAGGCAGAGGATGATTGGGCAGCGACCAAGCCTCACGCGCACGCATAGCAAGCGGGAAATGGGCGAGGGCTCAGTGGGTGCACCGTGGAGGACATGTGGGTTTTAGAGCAATATCTTCTTGAGCACGCGGTGGCACATGCGGCAGTGCCATCGACCGCTGTCATCGAATAGCGGCGTCCGCGGCACGAAGTGGCCGGTTCCGAGCCGGTTCCGAGCATAGACTCTCTCCAGCACGGACCTTGCTAATTCGGCGGTGCGCCCCCCATTCCGCCCGTGCATGCGCAACCTTTTCGGCCGCCAGTGGCCACGCACGACCGGCGTGCTTTTCTGGCTCATATGGCGGCCCAATACACCATTTCCCCGCATCCGGCGACACGAGCAGGGCGCAGATCAAGTCCGCGACGTAGCCGTCGGCAGGCGCCCGGCTGCTCCTGGCACGTGCTCGTGCTCGCCGCCGCTGGAATGCTGACCGCTCTGCGCGCCATGCAGGCGATTCCGATCACACTGTTCACGCACGGCGCATAGTCGGCGGCGACACTTCGAAGCGGTGCCGCCCGTCCGACACCCAGATCCCCGGCCTCCCTTTGCTACTCTCGCCGCCTCCCTGTGCTCTCGACTGCGCAGACCATCTGCAGCAGTCATATGTCGCGTTGTTGGGCCCTGTCCTGAGCGGCAAGTCATGAGCCTCGGCAGAAGCAGAGTGATAGCCGCCACTCGGTGCGTCCGCAGTCTGGCACACAATTCTGAGCACCAGCTCCTGCCTGCAGGCGCTGAGGTAGCCATGGCCGACGAAAAGGCACCCAACGTCAAGACAGGCGACGTCTCACCGCCTCCCTCTGTCGACTCCGATATCGTGATCGACAAAGTGATCCAGCAAGGGAACGCCAAGCTCGGGGAGAAGGGCGCCCCGCCAGAGCTGAATGACAAGGTCGTGCTCGGCAATGAGGCGCACGTGGACGGCCTGGCGCCGCCTGACACCGCGCTCGGCAAGGTCAAGCGCGCGCTGACAGAGGGTGCGCCTCGCTGCACTCCAGACCCTCATGCCGCGCACGCCTCCTCACCGACGCCTGAGCCTGGGGCTGCCACCCGCAGGCCACACGTTCGGCGACGCCATCATGACCGTCGCCTCTGCCCAGATCGGACAGGTCCTGCTGACCATGCCCAACGCGCTCTACAAGGTCAGCCTGGGTTTCCCCACCTGACACCGCCGCTGCCAAAGCCCTGAGCTGCGGTGGCGGCTGAGCCAGGTTGGGGTTGCCGCAGACCGGCCTGACCGCGGGCCTCATCTCCACGCTGGTCAGCATGCTCATCTCGGCCTGGACCATGTACATCCTGGCCGCGCTCTTCCTGGAGCGCAAGCGCGACCTGGCAAGCCGCCCGCCAGCAGGCCCTCCAGCTGTAATGCCTCCGCCCCCAGGCCGCCGCCAGCCGCTGACCTCCCCCCGCGGCCCCACCCCGCAGATTAAGCGCGGCGAGTGGTACAACGAGCACGGCGTGCGCGCCCGCATCACCCAGTACCACGAGGTCATCGGCCACAGTTTGGGCAAGCCGTTCGGCATATTTGCGCAGCTCGTCATCATCCTCTCGCTCGGCGGCACCTCTGTCGCACAGGCCAGCCTCCAGCCAGCCCCCCTGCTGCCCGGCTCACGCTGCAGGCTGCCCGGCATCTGAGATGCTCGCAGCTGCCGCTGCAGATCATCGCCTGTGCCGGCGACGTGTACGTCGTCGACAAAAGCCTGTCCAAGCGCACCTACGGCCTGATCTTTGGCGCCATCTTGATGCTGTTCGCATTTGTGCCCAGTGCGCCCGCCCTGCCCCTGCCTGCTGTTTAGTCCAGCGCTGCGAGCTGCATGCCTGCTGCGTGGCTGACGGCCCGTGTGCCCCCCCCCCCCCCTCTCGCCCGGCAGCCTTCCGCCACCTGCGCGTGCTCAACGTGATTGCCCTCATCGGCACCTCCTACACAGCACTCTTTATACTGGTGGGCGGCCCCTCCCGTCGTTGGCCTGCCAGCCTCAGAGAGACGCTGCACTCTGGCACACAGCGGCCCCCTGCCCCTGGCTGTGTAGCTGACACCGCGGTCCCTGTCCTGCAGATCACGACGTCCATCAAGGGCCAGTCGCCGCAGGCGGACCCTGGTCGCGGCCCCATCAGCGTGCAGGGCTACTTTAACGGTGGGTGCTCGCCGCGGCCCCCTGCTCAGGGACCAGTGCAGCAGCCGCTGCGCTGGCGGCGGCTGATACATGCCGCTCAATGCAGGCGCTGCCGTGCTGGTCAACGCGCTGGGCGGCCATTCGATCGCGCTGGAGATGATGGACAGCATGCGCAAGCAGAAGCGCGCCTCCCCCGGCCCCGCCCCCTTCTGCGTCGCCTTCTGCCCGGCCCCAACCACACTCACCCCCGCCCAGTGCTGCAGGAAGTTCATGGGCGCGTTTGGGTACGGCTGGGTCTGGTCCCTGCTGCTCTCCATCCCCCACTCCATCTCCGTCAACCTGGCCTGTGCGCTCTGTGCCGCTCCCTCCTGCACGGGTCCCCGTGCAGTGGCACCGCTTCACCGCTGGCCCGCCCGGTGCAGACCCCCAGCTGATCGCGAAGAACGACAACGTCTTTGGCCTGCTGCCCGTGACCACAGCGCTGAAGGTTGCCGTCTGGCTCATGGTCATCCACCAGGCACGCACCCTCCCATCCGTTAGCCGGAGGAGCGGCCACCATCGTCACTTTCCGGTCCCCGCAATCGCGCCTGGTGCCGGCGGAATGCGTAATCAATCGACCGCTTTCTGCTCGCACTCGCCGCGAGCCGCGAGCCGCGAGCGCCAATTCCGCGGGAAACCACCAGCCTGGATTTCAGCATTTCGAACTTCTGAGAGCCGCGAACGTGCGATTTCGCACCGATTTTGCACCGGCCGGTGCTCGGGGCTGGCCAAGGGAGCTCCGGGATGGTCGCTTTGATTGTGGCTGCGGCCGATCGCGGCCCCGGCTCGGCGGGATGCCGGGCCGGGCCGACATCGAACCGAACTCAGCCGGGTCGCGCGATGCGGGCCAGTCGCTGTCAGAGGTCGTGCAGCAGCTATGCAGAGGTCCCAGAGCTTGCCGCGCCGCGGGACATGGCTGCGCCGCCGCGGCCGGGCGTGCAGGTGCACGGTGCATGCACGCACATCCGATGCGCCGTCCGACCGAAACACTGCTCCTGACCCACCAGTCGTCTGCCCATGCAGTTTGTAGCTTTCGCTTTGTACTGCACGCCCTTGCTGTACATGTGGGAGAAGGCGGTGGGCGTGCACGAGAAGAGCCTCTGGATCAGGCTGCCATGCCGCCTGCCCGTCGGTGCGAGCCCTGCCAAGGCCTCCGCCACCGGCCCCTGCTGCCTCTCAGCACACCTGACATTTCAGTGTGCAGACTGACCCGTTCTCCTGCAGCCCTGCTCAATTTTTGCTGACGTGCCGCCATCCGCTAACTGACCGCTTTCTGCCGCTTCTCGTAGCGCTTTTGATCTGGAGCATCGCCGTGATGCTCCCTTTCTACTCATCACTCAATGCTTTCATTTGAGTTTCCTCCCCAACGCCCTCCCCGGCCTTGATGTACGCCATTTCCGCCATCTGAGCAAGCATCTGAGGCCAAATCGCCGCGCAGGGGAGCTTTTGGCGCCCCGCTCATCGTGAGCTCCCCTTCCCTCACGAGCATGTCCGCAGCAGTCCCCGTGTGCCTGCAAGCAAGCCTGCAGCGTCCCTGTGGGCCTGCCTGGAAGCTTCACGTGAGGCCTCATCACCCCGTCCGGGATGCAGGCCTTCGTCCTGCCCACACTCGCCTTCAACTGGGTCTACCGCAAGCAGGAGCGCCGCGACGTGTCTGTCTTCCCGCCCGCCAGGTGCCCGCTGCTGGCCCGGGCACCTCTGCCCAGCTGCGCGAGTGTAAAGCTGCCCGGCACCCACGCACTCGTGCTCGCTCCGCAGGCCCTTCTCAATCGCCAACTGGAAGGTGGCCTTCGTCTTCAATTGGGTCGTGTTCGTCGCCTATCTGGGCTTCTGCGGCGGAGCGGTGCGCAGCGCCTCCCTGCCTGCCGCCCTGCTGGCGCACTCTCGCCCCCAGACGAGAGCTCCAACGTGGACTCACCCCATCCTTTCGTTTTTTCCCGCAGGTGTACTACGCGATCAAGTCGATTGTCGACAACGCCTACACCTTTGGCGTCTTTGCCGGTCCGCTCTCGGCTGCCCTGCTGGGGTGGGACTGCCGCCGGGTGGGCCATGCCTGGCGCTTGACAAACGGGCTGCCGCTGCAGAGTGCTACCAGTGCCCGGTGGGCTGGCAGAAGAAGTTGGGCTAGGGGGCCTGCGTGCCCCGGGCCAGCGGAGAGCCGGTCATTCCGTCCATCCAAACAATCTCTGTCCAAGTTTTTGCCGCTGAACGTGCTGCTGACCAGCCCATGAGGCAGCTTGCCACCCCCTACTGAGTCGTGCCAGCTGCCTGTACTGCCTGGCGGGCGGTTATGGGGCATGCTCTCCAGCCTTGCAGCTCGACGGCAGGCACCGCCTGCTGTCAGCCAAGTACAGCCCCACCTTGCTTGTTGTGCTAGCCAATCCCCCCCTCCCTGTGCCCTGTCCTTGCCAGGCTCTACGGGATCTCTGCTCCTGATTTGGTTTGCCCCCTGCGCACTTGCTGCCCGTCCCAAGCAGCGCCACCCCTTCCTTGTACGGAAGGGGCGGAACAGGGACCCCACCGTGCGGCTCCTAGATCACGATTTCGCTGCTCCGTTGCCCACGTGGCATGCCACTGTGAAGCATCAACTCTCCACTCTGGCGCAACAAGATAGCGGCAGAGCTGTCAGATGCCCAGGTGGCATGCCACTGTGAAGCAGCCACTCTTTCTTCTCTGGCGGCGCAACAACAGATGGCGACAGCGTTGCGACAACGCCGCGCATAGAAAACCTTCCCGGGCCAGCGTTACACGTCATCACGAACTCTCGTTCCCAAAGCCTAAACGCCCTAGGGCCCTCCGGGACGGCACCCGAGGGGTCAAGACGTCAGCATGCTGCAGGTCTGACTTGCAGAGGCAGCGCATAAGAACTTTGCCGGCCGCTCACCTGGCAACGAGGGACGGCGCAGCGCGGACCCGCTTGCCACCCTCTGGAGAAACTGGATAAGTAACAGGCGAAGAGGAAGGCACGCTGAAGCGACTGACAAGGACCGCCAGGCCCCCTAGCAGGCCAAATACTCTAGGGTCAGGTGACGGCTGTCGGCTGGCAGTTTGTAATTCATACCACGCAACCCTGGATTAGCGCTTCCTAGGCGAAGTGTCCGTCCGTGCCCCGGCACCGCTCAGGCGCCTTGGGATGCGCCTCGGGATGAACACTCGAGGAGTCCGCACAGCCAGCGAGCGCGGCAGCTAGACTCTAGCTGCCAGCTGCCAGGGCTAACGGTAGCCTGAAGCCCGCAGGGCATTGACCAGATTTCTGCTCGCCGGGCACGCGCGCGACCTCCTTCGACCAGCACCGGCGGGAAAGAAGGTCTGTCCAAGGCAGCTGCTGCCTCCAACGACAGCTCCGGTGCTGCCGCGCTGCCCTGCATGCGTGGAGCTGAAAGTGATGCCGGTGCGGTGCGCACAGGCGAGGGCTCCCCAAAAGCATGAACTCGTCTTCACCCGCCTTCACCGCGCGCCGGTAGCAGGACGGCTGCCGAGAAGGAGCCGCAACTCGATTCCCAAAGACGGTGCACGTTGCAGCAACAACGCAGAGCCGCTTTCTTTTTGTCCACAGCAACGACGGCAAGGACGTGAGGCTCCCCTCCGCAGGGGGCCAAGTCCCTATTCCCCCCCCCCTCTTTCTGGCTCTCGCTTGCGTGCTGTTGCTGGCGCTGATAGCGCGCTCGCCTCCACGATGGTGTTCCGGAGCACTGAGCTTCCGTGCCGGTCGACAGACGCTCGCAGGCATCCATGGCTGCAAGGCCTGGGCAGAAGACGGGAGCTCCGACGAGCCTGCCGACCTCTGATGCAGTGCGGCTCTTCTTCGCACCTCGGCAGCAAACGCGCGAGCCTCCCCATGAAAGTCAGGCTGCCCCCTCTGATTCGGTGTGATCGCTGCCCACAGCGGAGCTGCGTTGCACGGCAGCGTCACCGGGCGCGCGAATGCATCAGGTTCCTTGTTTTGCCCGGGCAGAGCGGCCTCCTGTCGCTCTCAGCACCCGGCTGTGTCGGCACTGACCCGGCTGGCCGCGGCGCGGGAGCAAGCCCTGGTGGGCGGTTTGCTGGCCGCAGGAGCCGCCGACTCGCCCGAGGAGGAAGTCAGGAAGAGCACATGGACGTGGAGGCGGCCGCCGCCGCCTAGCCTGCTGACTCGCCACCCGGCCGGCTGCAGTGCGTCTTCGGCCCGCAGCTCAGGGCTGCGCCAGCCCACTTGAGGTCGTGTCAGCCGGCCGCTGCGCTGTCCCCGAGCACTGGAGCTGGAGCTGACGTGAGCGGCTGGCGTCACTCAGGAGGGTATTCCAGCAACGCGCCTCCGCAGCATGCGCCCCAAGAAGAACCTGGCTTCCGCGTCTGGAGCAGAGACGCCTCGGGGGCGTTCCCTGTGAGGGCAAGGCGGTGAGGAGGCTCCCTTCCTGCGCAGAGCGGTTTTCCCAGCCCGACCCGCACGCGCCCGAGGCGCTGGCAGGCCAGAGCCCGACTGGAAGGTTAGGGTTCAGGGTTTAGCTGACTGACACCATTGTGCCCTCATGCGTCAGGCCGGAGCTGCCGCGATACGTCCACCGCTTGCCCGGGGCGGAAGGCGTCGTCTTCCAGGGCAGCCTGGAGGCCGACATCGGGACCGCCAACAGCTGGGTAGCCTGGACGCCGACCGTCCCCGACCCGGCATCGGCGGCCGGCCTGATCGACCGGGCGGCGGCCTGGAAGGGCGTGCGTTCTCCGCTCCGTCGGCCATTCGGTCGCCTTGGGGATTGGGTCGTTTCAGGGTTTTTGGGCTTAGGGCCTGTACTTATAGCCCTAGAGATGTGCTGAAACCCTCCTGGAAGATAACAGCGTATCAAACCCTAAAGCAGCGGGATTTGTCGGGGTTCCGGGCCTCTCTCGATGGCCGGGCGGGGGTTTCCACCTTCTCCCGCCCAATTTTGCCAGTTTCCACCGCTCGATTTCACACCACCGCCTTCGGTTTTCGAAGGGCGGATGCTGTGTCGTGTGCTGCTGCTGCCTGAGCATGCGAACTCATAAGCTTGCAAGCCCTAATCGAACTGGCATGCGGCGGCTAAGGCGCACAGCTCAGCCCGCTTCCTGGGCCCGAAAAAATATCACGCGCGGCAGCCTGCCAGGCAGGCCCGTATGGGGTTTGAATTCCTTTTAGTTGCTGTGGTCTCGAACAGATCTCTGTCCCTCCTTGGCACAAGACCGAATCCGAGGGCTGCAGGGCGCCGCGTGTTGTTGGAGACGACCGCATCGAGCTTTGGGTGCGGGTGCAGGAGGGCCAGTTCGAGGCGAACCTCAACTACCCGGACGCCTTTTGGATCAAGGACATCATCGACAACTGCGCCCAGATCAACCAGGAGCACCTGCAGGAGACCATCAGGGTGGTTGGCCTGACACCAGACCCTCGCCTGGCCGGGCAAGCGCTCGTCCTCGCCTGCCCGCCTGCCTGCATGCCTGCCTGCCTGTCTGCTGCTGCTGCTTTGACTGCTGCTGCTGCTGCTGCTGCTGCCACTCGCGGGCCGCCTCAACGGTCAGACAGCTGGCAAGGCAGGGGAAAGGGGGTGCCCCGACTGTTCATCAGAAATTTTACAGCGAGTAACGCGCAGACTGGGCCATAGCCCTGCATGCAAAGCCACCAGCAATCCGAACCCGGAATTTGGCGACAGTGCTGCCGCTGCCTGGGAAATAACCCTACCGTGTTTTGCCGTGTCGTGTTTTGCTCCTGATGGAGGTGAAACCCTCGTGCAGGGAGCTGCCGACGGTCGCCACCAAGCGGCGCGACATCTTCGGCATGCGCGACCGCTTCGTTGGCAATGAGTCCGCAGTCACTGCTGGAGTCACTGCTGGAGTCAACAGCCCCGCATTCGGGGCCCTGCTGGTCGACATGCTCCTCACGGCCAGGGCGGTGCCCCCCCCCCCCCCCCCCCCTCCTAGAGTCAGAAGGGACTGTCTGCATATCACATGTCCTCGGGCTGTCCAGTGTCTCTGGCATCCTGCAGGGTGAGTTCTCTGCCTTCTCGCTGGCCAAAATGCTGAAGAAAGCCAGGCTGTGTCCCTTGGCTGCGCGCGAAGCAGAGCTAGCAGGCGCGACATGCATGCTGTGACACGTGTGCCGCCGTCCGTGCCAGCCCTCGTTGCCAACCCCTGCCGCCCTCCGACACGCCCCCTGGCCGAGCGCCTCGTGTTTCCGGCTGCGCCCGGCAGGCGGCAGGCGGCGGTCGCCATCGAGGGCGACGCCTGCTACCTGACAGACCTGGAGGCGGCAGTGCACGGGCTGGACGTCCAGGACATCATGGACAACATGCGGGGCACGTGACGCCTAGCCGCCGCAGTCGACCGTGGCAGGTGCCCGCTTTTCTTACCTTCCGGTGCCCTCTTTTCTTACCTGCATCAGCCCTTGGGGGGGGGGGGGGGGCTGTTCACGCAAGCTCCACTCACATTTTGATCAGGTGGCTTGGCCGGCTGCCGGCTGCTGCGCCCGGTGTCTGCCAGCAAGGGTCGGCGTTCCACGCCGATGGCAGCTCACCTCCTGCTGTGCACCTGGAATGCCAGCCGGCTCCCTGAAGCAGACATCTCGCTCGCCCCCTGTCGACAGCCAACCTGCGCGCCGGCTGCGCGCCCCAGCCTGATCAGACGTCCGCTCGCACGCAGGCGCATCCCTCCCGGCGACCCGACCCAGACAGGGGGCGTGATTTTCGTGCACCCGGCCATCTTCAACAAGTACATCGTCGAGTTTGCTGTGGGCTTCCGGTGCGCGCACGCGCGCGTGGCCCTCAACCTCCTTGACCCGGCCGTCACCTACTTCTGGGCGAACAGGTTTCGGTAAGCGGACGTCGACCCTGACGACCGCGCCTTCCGCGACGCGACCACCCAGTGCACGTCTCCCTGCTGGACGCTGGCATCAGCGAGAGCGAGGGGCAAGGCCCGCCCAGGCAGGCCACGCTGCCGCCTCTAAGCACACGTGCGGCCGCGCTGCCCTCGAGCACTGCAGCTGAAGCTGACTAGAGCGGCTGGCGCCGCACAGGAGGGCATTCTAGCAAAGCGCCTCCGCAGCATGCGCCCCAAGAAGAACCTGCCTTCTGCATCTAGAGTAGAGAGACGTCTCCGGCGACGCTGCAAGGGCGGGACGGTGAGGAGGCTTCCTTCCTGCACAGAGCGGTGCTCCCAGCCCGGCCCGCACGCGCCCGAGCCGCTGGCAGGCCTGAGCAGCAGCCGCGCGGACACCCTGCCAGGCATACGACAACAAGCGTGACAGGGCCGACCCCAAGGGCAGGATCAAGGGCCGCCCCTGGCGGCACGCAGCCGTTGAGGCGGCCGCCTTTGGCTGGCAGCAGGCCAGCGCCGAGGTCCGCCGCGCCTGCATGGACCTGAGTGCCGCAGACAAGGCGCGCTGGGAGGCAGTGAGCGCGCCGCACACAGGGCCCGCATCTCGAAGCGGCAGTGAATGAATAATTCAATGAACGGCGTTGGGCGTGTTGACGAGGCAAGCCAGATCACTAGCTTGCCCCGGCCCCCGCCTGCGGGCTCTGGCCCTTGGACCGGCGCCCGTAGGGAGGGCAGGTTTCAGTAGGCAACAGCAGTGAATGGTGGAGCGCCGAGAGCACCGCCCTCTCGTGTGTAATTGTCAGGAACCGTCTCCTTTTTCCTCGAGAGCACCCCAGCAGCACGGCGACGCGCAGTCTCACACCATGCAGAGGCGGCCAGCCTAGGCTCGCAGGGAGAACCGGCCCGCCTGTGCGGCGGCCGCCGCCTGGTTTGAGCCGCAGATCTGCATCTAGATGGCGGGAAGCAAGGAAGGGATGCCTCACAGTCCACCGGCAGCTGTGTTGCGAGCACGTTCCCGCCTGCAGCATGCCAACCGGACAGCACCACCCAGCAGGGCGCCCTGCTGCCTCATGGGTGCATGCCAGCAGCGTCTTCTCCCGCCACGCCTGCAGCTTCACGCACTTTACAGCCTGGCGACAAGCTCCCCAAAAAGCCTGTCCCGGCTTTTGGTTTTCACCGTCATTAATGTGCTGCTGACCAGTCCATGAGGCGGCTTGTTAGGCACTGCCTGCTGCCTGACTCGGAGCATGCGCTCCGGCCTTGCAGCTTGGCGGCAGGCCCTGCCTGCTGTCTGCTCGAGCTCAGCCCCGCCTCCCCTGCACTCTGCCCTGTCCATGCCAGGCGCTGCGGGATCTCTGCTCCTGACTTGGTTTCCCCCCCTGCGCACTTGCTGCCCGTCCCCAGCAGCGCCTGTTCCTTGTACAGAAGGGGCGAGCGGCGGCCAGAGAGCTTCCTCGTGCTGCTCCACTGTCTGATGCCCAGGTGCCATGTGTAGCATGGACTCTCTACTCGGCAGCTGCTCGCAATCGAGCTTGCGCCAGAGCAGCGCGTCATGGCGATGCCAGCCTGCTGGCCACTTGAGGGCAGCTGTCCTGAGTCATGCCAAGACAGGCCCAGCAAAACATGCAGCTGGTCAACTCGGACGTCCTCTCAGACACACTTACTTGGGTGGCAGTAAGCAGCTAGACGCAGTAAGCAGCTAGACGTAGACGCCCGCATAGAGCAGGAAGAAAAAGGCACCCAGACCCTGCAAATCGGACGCTCGATCAGTCGCAGAGGGGTCTGCAGCAGGAACTTCGTGGAGGATGTGCCCGGGGGGCAGGCGGACCAGGAGCACAGACGAGCCGACACCCAGGGCCACTTCTGTCGACAGCTTCCTGCTCGCCTTGGGGGCTGTCACCTGCAGCCTGCGCGCACAGCAGCCATCCTTAGGTCTCAGCATCGCGCTCAGGCCTCCAGCTTTGTGACAGCTGCTGCACCGCAAGAGAGGCACGCACACAAAGAAGGAAGATGTGAGGCCCAGCCCGCCCGCCAGTAGCAGCGTGGCCAGGAGCGGATAGCTCCACTGCGGCAAGGGCGTCTGCAGAGGGACGCCTGCCTGCGCGAAAGCCGGCAATTCGGTGTGTGAGACAGATAGCGATAGCTGGTGCGTGAGGTGATGAGGTTCCAGAGGCTGCAGAGGCTCGCCTCGGGTATCATGGCACGAGTGATGGCCAGCAGTACCGCACTGGATATCGAAAAGCCGCAGCAGCGCCTCCGCAGGCTGCTTGATGAGGCGTCAGATTCGATGTGATCAGCGGCTCTGACGGTGCTGTGGCTGACGGCGGGGGCCAGAGGTGATGTGCAGTGGCGAGTGGAGAGCTACTCTTTGCTCTTTGTTTTGGGTGTTGTGCTGTGATTCGTAGGTCAGGCCTGAGCTCCGATGTTGTTTGTGCCCCGCCTTATGCGGCGCTGATAGTTTTGCATTGCTGTGACACCAGGAATCAGGTTCCTGGCCTGTAAATCTGTTGGGCAGCCCGCGAAAGGCTTGTCGAAGGCTGATGCCGCATGCCTGCATGCCTTTCCCAACGCGGCTGGAGCTTTTCGGCCACACAGGCTGATGATCACCCTTTTTGCCATCTCCAGATCTCTTGTGACGCGGTCTTTCGTGAAAGAGAAGAGATTGGTGCATCAAGCGCAAGAAGCGCAATGCGGAAAAGAGAAAGACGTGCGCTGCGAGTGCTCGATACAGGTTCCCCGCTCAGGTATGCACACCAACTGCCGGTATCCGCAACTGCATGTCGGCGAAGGCGAAGGCTCGCGCCTTAATGGGGGGCCCTGCGGCCTTGCTGCGGAAGCCGCTTGTCCGGCCCCCCCGGAGAGCATAAAGCATTGTCGACGCTCATCGGAAGTACAGTGCAGCCAGCCGAGCTACGCGATCACGCATTCACACCGGCTCGCGCTCCTGGAGGCCGCATTTCGGCAGCCATGAACAGCCAACACCGCACCGCCGCGAGTCACCCCTGGCACGACCTGTACATAGGCGCGTTCTCTCTCGCTCAAACATCAGAGCCAATGCCTTGGTCTGCATGCACGGCGCTGTGCCCACGAAATCCGCGGGCGAGGCATGCCTCTAACCGGCAGAGACGTCGCGCGGGAGCCGTGTTTGCCAAAGAATGTGTGCAAAGCGTCAGTATAGACACCTTCAAGCTGAAATCTCTGCTTTCCACCGCTGGGCGGTGCTCGCCGGCCCTGCGAGTCGGCACTCATGCGATGCGCCCAGATGGCTGCACTCACACAGCCTCACGCCCTCCTGCAGGCGACGACGCGCCTCAGATCTTCAATGCGGTCATAGAGATCCCCCGCGGCAGCAAGGTGCTGTCCCCTGGGGTACCTGCTGGCTGCTTGCTCGCTGGGGCGGCTGGCGGGGGGTTGCCCACCGCATGCCAGCTCGCGTGCAGGTCAAGTACGAGCTGGACAAATCGACCGGCCTGCTGTACATCGATCGCGTGCTGTACAGCTCAGTCGTGTACCCACACAACTGTGCGGCCTTCTCCTTGGCTCCCCTTCTCGCTGCACTCTGGGCGTTGCAGGCTCACACAGCTTGCGGCGCTGCCGCAGACGGCTTCATCCCGCAGACGCTGTGCGACGACGACGACCCGCTGGACGTGCTGGTGCTCATGCAGGAGCCGGTCGTGCCGATGAGCTTCCTGCGCGCCAAGCCGATCGGCGTGATGCCCATGATTGACCAGGGCGAGCAGGACGACAAGATCATCGCGGTGCACGCGGACGACCCCGAATTCAAGGGCTACTCGGACATCGCGGACCTGCCCAAGCACCGGCTGATGGAAATCAAGCGGTGCGGAGCCCTCCTCCCCTGGCTGGCAGGCCTCAAGCGCCCGGCGGGAGCGAGCCTGACGGCACGCTCGCCCCGGCCGCAGGTTCTTCGAGGACTACAAGTGCGCCCCTGCCAGGCCTGTGAGAGGCCTGATGTGACAGGCTGCTGCGGCTGGGAAGCCCCCCCCCCCCCCCCAGCGACTGAAGCTGCAAGCCCCGGCCCCCCGTAGGAAGAACGAGAACAAGAGCGTCAAGGTGGACGAATTCCTCGGCTCGGCCGACTCGCTGCGCGTCATCAGCGACGCCATGGCCAGCCCCCCGCCTGCCCCGGTCGCACCCCCGTGCCTGAGAAGTAGCAGCGACTGAGGCCTGGGCCGCGCGTGCAGGCCATGTACAAGGAGCACTTCCTGCCCAAGCGCCGGCGGTGAGCGAGGCGTGCCCAGCCAGCCTGCGTGTGTCCGGCGCTCGACGCCTGTCGCTGCTCTCAACGATGGCCGTGACCTCGTCACACATAATGACTGAACGCTCAGCAGCAAGGCACCCAGCACTTGCCACCCGAAAAAAAAAAAACACTGCTACCTGCCGAACAGCTCTCGCACTCGCGGGTGGTTGAGCGGGCTGGCCTCTTGCCGCTTGGCTGCCACGGCCGCCTGGGCCGCCGCCGCCGCCTTCTCCGCCTCCTGCACGCCCGCGTGGGGTCCGCATGCGGATGGCAGGGGACGCACGGCACAGCGACAGGGCAGGGAGGGGAGCCGGACCAGCAAGGCGGCGTTTCGCTGCAGAAAGTCGCGCTGCAGCGCGGCCGTCTCCCGCCGCATGTCCGCCAGTTCCCGTTGCTTGGCCTCGTGCTGTTTGCTGGTCTGCTGCCTGTCCATGTCAGGAGCACAGGACGCGCTCAGGTGCTGGTAGCTGGAGGACGGGCGCTACACTTGCAGAGGCCTAGCAGGACCTGCGACCCTCCAGCTGCTGCACTTCCTGGCGCAGGCCCGCCAAGCGCGCATCTGTGTCCTCCAGCTCCTTTCGCAGCTGCGCACAGTCTTCCGACAGACTTCCAGCTCTGCTCTGCCCCCGCTCTATCCGGTCCTCCAGGTCCCGACGAGCAGCCGTCTCCCGCTCCAGCTTCTGCTTTATGGCACGCAGCTCGCTCTCCGCAGCGTACACTGAGGAGTAGGCCTGCGCCAGCAGCCGCAGTCACTTGGGCTGAAAGGCCTATCAAGCACGCGTCCTTGGAGGAGGATGCCCAGGACGGCATGCACGCGTTTGCACGCACCATCAGGCCATAGCCACCGCCTGCCACGCCCAGAAGGGCGGCAGTAGCCTTTATTACGCGCGCCATGCCCGCCCCTGTTCCGCTCGACTGCTGAACAGCTGCAATCAGGAGGCGGATGCCTCGCTCGCGTGCGCGCAGGAAGAGTCGCCTGCCGTGACGCTCAGCACTGTCCTCCCTATGCTGATGTATAGTGAGGGAAGGAGCTGATGTTCTCCTTTTCCTGGCAATGTGGCCTGTTGGAGGTCGTCGGTGGAAGGCACAGCTAGACAATGTGCCCTGTCAAAGATCAAGCAAACGCTGGCTGCAGCCTCTGCAGAGGAGGTCTGCAGCTGCAATCTCCTTGCCCTTGCCATGGTGGCCCCGCCGAGTCTCCCCTTTCCTCGTTTTTCAGCTCGTCGCGTTCGGTGTACAGAGGAACACTACTGCAACAGCTGGCTGGACCCCTCCTGGCAGAGACAAATGTGAAGAGAAATCAGGATTCCCCACGGTACATGTGGCCTCTTTTTGCCGCTCTGTGGGTCAGTGCGCCTGCGGCGTGCGCACACCGAGCAGGGGGATAGCACCCAGTCAATAGTTCATGGCTGTCCGTCAGGCATTCGCAGGCTGTCTTTGGCACTTCCTGCCTCTGGCTGACCGGGGTTTATCGCCCTTGAGCCTTCTGCGATGAGGGGCTGCTGCCACGCAGAGGAGCCTTCCGTGCTTTGCTCACCATGCATGCCTCGCCACTCGCCTCGCAACCGATCAGCGGTCCCCGCATGCTGCATCCCAAGGCGATGGTCATTCGTGAGGTGCCGGAGAGACAACTGAATGGGCTGTGTGTTTGGCGGCCGCCCACAAATAGCTGCCTCCAGCCCACGCTGGCGCCCGCCGCGTCTCTTCAACTTTTGTACCGTTCGGATCCCAGTACGGCTGGCTGCCTCCCTTCTGTGAATAGGTTCGTCTCCTCACCTAGACATCGTGATGCAATCCGTGATGCGGTTTCCGCACTCTGCCATGCCGGTTCTCCGGCATGGCCTTTCCGTTCTCCTACAGTAGATGGCCACCTCCCTACCTGCCGCCTGCCGCCGACAGCCGACAGCGCGCAGCGCGCGCCGGAAAAAAAACGGCCAGGTTGTCGAAGAGGGGCGCTTTTGAAACGCGGCCGAGCTGGCAACACTATGCCTAACCCAGCCAGGCCTGCCGAGCCAGCTGCTGATCGCGAATAAGCTTCTAAGCCCGCCCGAGTGCCTCGCCCAGGCCGGCAAGACCTTGCTGAACAAAGGTCGCCGACTCAGGATTGAGAACCGCTAAGCCTACCGACATGGCCTGCCGCAGCAGAGCAGACGGGCCGAGCGTACCTGGGAGCGCAAGTACAGGCGTGCTGCCCTCATGCACCTTCCGTGCACCGATGTTTCTCCCAATGTAGCTTTTGCTTGTGGTTAACAATCAGCACCTGCCTTGTTTCCAGCCTCCGGGACCACGGCCGGGCTGCAGCGAATGGCAGAACCTCATTCCCAGGCGGTCCTGCCCGTGAACTCGGCCTGACAGCGGGGTGCTGGCCCGTGCAGGCCGCTTGAGGTTGCTGGAGACGCCCCTGCAGCCGGCGACGAGAGACCCGCTTTCCTGCCAGTCCGACTTCGCGCAGTGGGCGCTGAGCCTGGCCTGGTGAGCGGGCCGCTTGCAGCGAGGGTGAGGGCGGGCCGCCTGGCCGGGGGCTGGTCAGTGCCTCGGGCTGAGTCGCGCGCTTCCCAATGCAGGTCGCCCGAGCCGAGCGCAGAGCTGCAGTGGGCGGCTGAGACGCCCATGAGCAGCCAGTTCAAAGGTCAGGCCGCCCACAGCCCGGCCGCAGTCGCCCGCCGCCAGGAGGCAGTTGACACTCTGTCGGCCGATTGCAGCGCTGAGCCTGGACCGCAGCTGCCCGCCCTCTTCTCTGGCACGGGCTGTGCAGCAGAGCTGCATCGAGCCGCCGCAGCCCGGCGCGCACGTGCTCACCCTGCCAGGCGGCCTGCAGCGTGTGCCGCCCGCGCAGGCAGGCTGCCGGTCCCCCTTCCTCTGCAGGCGGAGGAGCCCCTGCCTGTCGACAGCCCACCGATGCTTGCTGTGCCTGCCTGCAGGCGACGCCAGCGCCCCGTGGCCGTCGGCTGCGCCCTGCCCGGCTGGCCTCTGCCACCAAGGCAGCGCTTTCCCCAGCCCGCGCCTGCCTCAAGGGACGAGCTGGCAGCAGGGCTCAAACCCGGAGGTGCCCGGCTGCAGGCTGCTAGGGAGGCCGCGGGCGAGGCGCGCTTCAACGCGATGCTCGGCCTGCAGAGCGTGGCGCTGACCGGAAGTCTGGGCAAGCGCAGTCAGGCCGAAAGGCAGCGGGTGAGGGTGCCAGCCGGGCAATATGTCGTCAGGGCACAAACACGCCCGCGGGCCGGGTGGCTGAGGGATGCGATGCGTCCGCAGACGGAGGGCGCCCCAGACTCGCAGGACGGCCGCCGGCAGCGGCCGCGCCTTGACGCCACCAACACACCCGCGCTGTGCACTGTCCCAGTGGAGGTGAGTCGCGCTCGTCACGCTTGCATCAGACAGCTGCAAGCTGTACAGCCCCATTATCATTGAGCATGCGTGCCCTGGACATGCAGGCGACGGCGGCCGCCACCCCCATCTGCCTGGCCAGCCTGCAGACGCCCAGCTGCCTCAAACCGGCGGCGCCCTTCCCCGTCAGCGGCCGTCTTTTCAACACGCCCTTCACTGCCGCCAAGGCGTCGGCCGACGGCGTGCTGCTGCCCGCCTTTCGGGAGGCGCCGCCGACACAAGCCTTCAGCCTGCAGCCGCCCACGCCGATGCCGCCGCCTGCCATCAAGCTGACAGGCTGCATGCGGTTTTCGGGTGGCAGCCTGCGTTCCGTTTAGCGCGATCCCTTTAGCAGTGTAAGACGTGCGTGTTTTCGTGCCTTGAAAGCAGCCAGGCGACCAAACTTGTAACAAGCGAGCGCAGGACCGCTCTAACCCGCTGCGCGGGATGCAGTTTCCAGGTTGGGGGCTGTGTGCTCAAATGCTGGGGAAATGCTGCCTCCTGCCTGGGGGGTGATGAGCTGATGCGCAGCAAGCCGGGGTGTGAGTGAAAATGCTGCCTGCATCCAAGTCCAGCCCTTCAAGTACTGCAAGAGGTGGAGATGGGCGTCCTTGCGTGATGGCAGCCAGCCCGTCAAGCGTCCAGCACCTAAGGGACTCTGCTTTCCGGGCTGTGATTGCAGCCCAGGGCGCATCGCAGGCCAGCGGCCATCACTGCCAGCTGCCAGGCTGCTGCCGTTACGCAAGGCCAGAAGCAATTCCCAAAGCGCAAGTGCCATGCTTAAGACCCAAAGGCTTGTGTGAGCAGTTACAGCTGGTCTCTAAAGCTACCTGACCTTTGTGTCTTGGCTTCTAGGGGGGCTGAGCCTGCCGGCTAGCGGCTGGTCTCTGCCCACAGCAGCTCTACCGGCTTTCTCACCCAAACCCCCCGATGCCAATTGGCCGGTCCTTTTGTGTCGCTTAAGAGATCTCCCTTTCCCCGTGTGAGGGTCCCCTTTCTATCCCCACCTGCACCTTGATCGAACCCCAAGCTCTCCCCCAATTGGTATCGGCAACGAGCGTGCCTTACTGTCGTGCATGCCACACTACTAACTGCCGCCGCCGCCGGATCTGCAGGCGGCGGTTTTGGGGCCCGCATCGCCCGCCTGCCACGCCGCTGGCCCGCCTGCGGCTCTTTCCAGCGTCGCCTGGCACCCCCTGCAGCCCGCCGCCCCTACCGCAGCCGCCGCTCAGTACCAGCTGGGGCTGGCCCGGGCGCGAGGCATGAAGCGCGCGTCCGTGAAGCCGGCCACCCAGGCCGGCAAGGACCGCGACCTCGGCGCGCTGAGGGACTGGCTGCTGGAGAGCGGTACCGGCCGGGACTTGGCGACGTTTGTGCCGGCCGACTTGGAAGTGTACTTCGTGACCAGCTGGCTGCCGCAGCGCCTCGCCCAGGGTGGTAGGGGCGTCTCCCACAGCACCATCAACAAGCTAGTGTCCAACCTGGCAACCGAACTGGACCTGGAGGGGCGAGAGGGCGCCTGGTGCCCCCAAACCGGCCTGGGTGCTGCCCCTGCCGCCTCGCGCCAGTGCTTGCTGCTGCGCTGCTGGCTGCGAGCGCATGAATTCATTCGGATTCATCAGTGCTCGCCGACGGGCAGCTGAGCGCTGGGCCATCGGGCCCGCCCGCTGCAGGGAACCCCATGCGCTCCGCGCATATCGCCCGGCTGAAGCAATGCGCCAGCAAGCAGCTGAAGGCCGCCGGGCAGGCTATGGTCGCCGCCCAGTCCTGGCAGCTCAGCGACGTTCTGCGGCTGATGGCACACCTGCAGGCGCGGCTGGCGGCCAGCACCGGTCTCGCCCAGATGATCGAGGTCAGCGGAGCGTGGCCCAAGTGGCTCGATCTCCTTAACTTTGGAGACAGCTTTTCGTAAACTGCGCTCACAGCTGCGCTGGGCGCGGGTGACGAGAAGCTGTCTCCAAAGTTGAGGAGATCGAGCCACTTGGGGCACGCTCCGCAGACCTCGGCTCTACCGGCTTTCTCACCGGGCAGGTGGGCGGGTTCGCGTGCTCTGCTCCCGTTGTCAGGTAGGCAATCAAAGCACACTCTCACACGCCTCCCTGGAGGCCGAAGCCTACTACAGGCTAGCCTGGCGATCCTCTGGCGCCCCGGCGCAGAGGGGGCTAACGTCACGCTTCCTGAAATGCAGTAAACGCGAGGAGCAGCCAAGCTCCTGAACAGCAGAAGTAGCCGCAGCAGCAGCAAAGTGAGGTCCCTACCTTGCTTGCAGAACTTGCATCAAATCCAGATGCATGCCAAAGGCAGGTGGCTGACCCGGAGGCACGCATTCAAAAACGATGCCAGCTAAAGCGGAGATCATGCTCCAGGCGACCGGGCAAGTGCAGTCCAACGAGCAACCGGCGCGTTGATGCGGCGATCTGAGACGGATTAGGGCACGGCGCAGCCGCCTGGCGGCGCAGACGGGCTAACCGTGCCAGTGGCATCACGGGTAAGGGACTGAGAGCCGCTACCGGGTCCCGCGCGTTGCAATCGGCGCAGATCGCAGGTGCTCGATGCGCAATCCGATCCGAAACCAAAAGGCGGCGGCTCCGCCCGAAACGGTGCTCATTGCGTAGATCAGAATCCTGCGGATATAACTGTGTTGCTCACAGCGGCCGAAGCTGCCAACCGCGACCGCAAGTGTCTACGCTGTCGCGTTTTTGGAAGCAGCGCCAAGCCCTTAAGGAAAGTTGGAGGCCGCGAAAGTTGGAGGCCGCTCTACCGATTCCACATGGGGCGAAAATGCAGTATCCTCCGCTGGAGTCGGAAACTGCGTTACAGATGAGGCGGGGGGAGGGCCATCCGACCTGGCAGCCTACGTTCACGTTGGCCACTTAAGCCTGGCCAGCAGTCCCAGTCCCAAGCGGCCAGTCCTACGAGGAGCGCTGCTGCAGCTACTGGCGCAGGAGGACCTCGCTTCTGGGCTGAGGTCGCCGCTCTAGCCGGCTAGCACCCAAATTCGCGAGCTGGAGAAGGCGCGTGCGGGAGCGGCGCGATGTCGCGGCGCCACGCAAAACCGGTTTATCGCCGGCCGCTGCAGGTGCGAGGGCTGCGCGCCGGGGGGGGGGGCGCCTCGCCAGATGATGGGGCCAACCAGCGGCCGAACCACCGCTCTGCGGGAGCCTGCTGCACGTCCAGCAGCCTGCAGCTTTATGCCTGTCTTGCCCTGCGCATCTGCGGCGCCGGAGGGCCTTCCGCGCGGCCGCGCAAGTTGCCTGGCTGGAGTGCTCACCCAGCCTCGCGCGCCCGCGCCCGATAATGCTTAGGCCACTGGCCCGCCTGGCAACGACCGCTCGCCCTTGTGAACGCAGCAATACGCCAGCGCGCGCCAGCCGGTCGCGGCGCCCCGGGCGCTGTGACCCCCCCGCCGCAGCCGGCTGGGCAGCCGGGCATGATCTTTTCGCGCTGCTGGTTGCAGAGCGAGTGTCCGTTGCGTGTCAGTTTGCCACTTGCTCAGGGAGCGCATCTGCAGCTGGCAACCTGCTGCTGAGCACGAGCTGCCGTCTTGTGTGCGCGCAGGAGGTGGTTGCAGAGCACGGCGGCGAGGCGCCTGGCGTGCTGACGGAGAGCCTGGCGGTGCTGCGCAAGCGCGGCCTGCAGACGCCTGGGCTGTTCACCGGGCAGACGGACGCGCGCAAGCTGCGGCTGATCGAGCGGGCCTGGGACCAGGGGCAGCTGCCGCTGCGCGCGGCGCGCGTGCAGGACTGTCACGCCGTGCGCCCCAGCGCTGCCCCTCGGGCGCAGCCTGCTGCAAGCTTGCAGCCCGCCTGACCGCCCCTCTGCTGCAGGTGGCGGAGAGCCTGCTGCTCTGGCTGCGCGTGCTGCCCGCGCCCGTCATCCCCTGCAAGCTCTTCCGCTGCTTCCTGAACGCGAGCCGCGCGGGCTCCCAGGCCGCCTGCCTTGCGCAGCTGCACTACCTGCTGGACCAGGCGCGGCCCGCCTCCTGCGCCCAGCCGCGGCAGCGCCCGCCTGCCCGCCGAGGCACACCCTGACGGCTCACCCGCCCCTGCCCCGCCCGCAGCTGGAGCCGTGCGAGCTGGGCGTGCTGCAGCCGCTGCTCGCCTTTCTGCACGCGTACCAGGCCGCCCAGCGGCAGGCGGGCGCGCGCTGCCCCGCGCTGGGCGCCATCTTCGGGCACGCGCTGCTGCGGCCGTACGAGGGGCCGCTGCCGATGGCGTTCCCGGAGGACACCGCCGCCGCGGCAGCGCTGGTCGACGGCCTGATCGCGGACTACCCGGCCGTGTTCGAGCACCCGCACAGCGCCGCGGCCGGCGCGCACAAGCCGCCCTGCGGGCGCGCCCCCTCCCACCGCCCCGGGCGCCGCGACAGGCCCGACCGCGGCCGGCAGCAGGCTGAGCGGCCGCGCGGGCGGGGCGCAGGGCCAAGCGCGCGCGCAAGCCGGAGCAGTGGCGGCCGGCGCCCGAGGCGGAGCCGGCCGAGTGGCCGGGGCGTCGGCTGCGCGTGGTGGTGGTGCCGCCGTGCCAGGACGCGGAGGCGCGGCCCCTTCCCCCGCCCCCGCCCCCCCTGCCGCACCCCTGGGGGGGGGCGCTGACGCTGCCGTCCCCCCGCCACGCGACAGGTGTGCTTCATGGAGCGCGAGGACGGCGTGCTGCTGCAGCCGCCCGGGGCCGCCGCCGCCGCCGCCGCCCGCCCGATCGCCGCCGCCGCCGCGCCGGACGGCTGCCTGCTGGGCCCGGTGCGCGCTGCCTCCGCCCCGCCCGGGGCTGTGCCCCCCCGCAGCGGCGGCCGGCGCCGCTGACGCCCCGGGCGCGGCCGCGCGCAGGACGCGGAGTTGGACGCGCTCGTCGGCAGCCTGCTGGTCGGCAGCGCGCAGGCGACGCTGTTCGAGCCGGACGACGGCGCCTTCCTCGCGCGCGCGGCCGGCCTGCTGTCGTGCGCGGCGGGCGGCTGCGAGGCGGCCAGCGAGGGCGCGACCACCGAGGACGGCGGCTCGGAGGACGGCATGGACGCCTGCTGCGGCTCGACGCATGAGTCGCCGCTGGCCAGCCCCGACCGCCCGCTGCCACGCGGCGCCTTCAGCGGCGGCCACTGCGTTGGCGGCTGGCTGCAGGCCGCGCACTGAGCGCGGGGTGCGGCAGTCGAGCATGACAGCAGGCTGCGGCAGTGGGGGGAGACGGCAGCGCAAGGCGCCGCCCCCCGCCTTTTTTTGGGTCGCAGCAGGCCTTAGGAATTTGAAGGTCACGGGTCCAGGAGTGCGCCGCTGCAGGGCGGCGCCGCAGCAGGCCCTTTTTCTACGAGTGTGGTGTGTGGAGTGGGCCGCGCCTCGCGCCGCCGGCCCGCCCTTGCGTTTTGCTGCCCGGCGCGACACAGCGCCCGGGCGCCCGATTTTGGGTTCGCCACAGGCCCCCACCCTGTACCCAGGGGGCCCGTGGGAAACGAAGCCGCGCCGCGCACCGCCCGTCGGCATGCGCTGCTGCTCCACGCGAGCACACTAGGCAGTGCTGCGCGCGACGAAACGCTGTCCCCTTTCATTCGGTGGTGTGTGTGGATACGGGCCGCACCCATCTTGGAGTACTAGGTGAATTCACGACCAGGGCACCGCAAATTCCCCGCGACAACGATAGATTGCCTGCAGCGTGCGGCGGCCGCATCTCGGCGCGGCCACCTTTGTAATCACAGATTGTCCCACTCTCTGTGCGCCTGCATCCTGAGCTCCGCACAGCACTCTGCGCTAGAGTTTGACAGGTGTGCTGTGACTGGGACCGACCTGGGCCAAAACTGGCATGTGCTCCTCAGGGCCCGTTCCCGACAAACCTTGCGGCCCTCACTGTCGCGTATGCACTCTGCGCACCGTCGCCTGCTGCAAAGTTGATCGGCGTGCAGCAGGGCTGTCGGCGCGGAGCCAACGGCCCTCCGCCGGAGGAACATCAGCGCATGCCCATGCCCGCTTAATCGTGACGTGATCGCAGGGGTGAGAGGCGTTGTCCAGCGGCCACTGCGGGATCGAGCACGTATCCACGTGCCAAGACCAGAACGCCTGCGGCTTCTAGCTGGGCGACTGCCGCATCAGCACCGTCCCGGAGCAGTGTGAGAGCCTGCGAGAGGGAGCGGCATGGCGGCGACCAAGCCCAAGGGCAAGCGCCAGGATGACGGGAGCACCGCAGCAGCGGCGGGCCGGGTGCTGGCCATCACCGGCTGCTACCTAGGCCTGGCGAGCTGCCGCCCAGCCGCCCAGCAGCCAGGCGGCGGCTGCCGCAGCCCGGAATTGTGGCTCGCGCCTCACTAGCTGCAATGGCCGCACAGGTGGCACTGGCCTTCCGCGGCCTGCTTTGGGTGCCGCAGCCGCTGGGCCCGGACGCGCCGGCGGCCGCCTTCTCCGAGGCGCGCGCGCTGCGGCACGCGGCGTTCCTGGCGGAGGACATCGGCGACCGCAGGGCGCGCCCCCCGCTGCCGCGCGCCCTGGGCGCCTGAACCACCGGGACTCTGGTGCCGCTGCACTCCCCGCTCCGGGCGGGCGGCGGCAGGCCAGCCACCACCGACGGGGCCCCCCTCTGCCGTCCGCCCGCAGGTCGGCACGCCCGCCGTCGAGGCGGCCGCCCAGTACGTGCTGGGCCAGGCGCGGGCGGTGGCCGCGCTGGCCAACGCGCACCCGCGCCTGACGGCGGAGGTCGACCGGGAGCAGGCGAGCGGCGGGCTGAACGCGCACTTTGCCGGCACGGCCGTGGCCAGCGCGTACCGCAACCTCACCAACGTCGTCCTGCACATCGCGCCGCGGCTGCCGCCCGGCGCGGCGCAGGCGCCCGCGCTGCTGCTCAACTCGCACTTTGACTCGGTGTTCGGCACCAAGGGTGCCTCTGACTGCGGCGCGTGCGTGGGCGTGATGCTGGAGGTCGCGCGCAGCCTGGCGGCGGACCCGGCCACCCGGCTGGCCGCGCCGCTGGTGCTGCTGTTCAACGGCGGCGAGGAGACGATCCTGCTGGCCGCGCACGGCTTCATGGCCGCCTCCAAGCGCGCCCCCCACCCCTCCGCCTGGCCGCACTGCTGCCAGACTGCCCGCTCATGCGCCCCCGCTCAGCCGCGCGCTGCACGCCCGCAGGTGGGCGCCCCGCCTGGGCGCGTTCCTCAACCTGGAGTCCACCGGCCCGGGCGGCCCCGCCTACGTCTTCCAGCACACCGGCGCGCGCGCCCCGCCGCCCGCCGCCGCCACCCGCAGCTGCGGCCGCGCACGCCGGCTCACGCTGCCCCGCGCGCAGGCGGCTGGACGCTGGACGCGTACGCGCGGGCGGCCGTGTACCCGCACGGCTCGGTCGTCGGCCAGGCGAGGCCCCCCTCGGCCAGGAGGACCCCCGCGGCCCCCCGCGGCGGCTGAGGCCCCCGGCTGCTGCGGCAGGACTTTTTCGAGAGCCGGCTGCTGGCGATGGACACCGACTTCCGCATGTTCAGCTCCCAGCACGAGGGCCGGCTGCCGGGCATCGACGTCGCCTACATCCTCGACGGCGCGGCGTACCACACGGAGCGCGACACGCTGCAGCGCATCCGCCCGGGCACCGTGCAGGCGCGCGCTGCCGCCCGCCCCCGTGCGCAGCCCGCGCGCCGGGCGGCGGCCGACTGACGCCGCACCCCGGCTGCACGCCGGCCGCAGGCGAGCGGCGACAACATCCGGGCGGCGGCGCTGCAACTGACCGCCGAGCTCGGCCGGGAGGGCGGGCCGCCGGCCACGGGCGAGAACGCAGTTTTTTTTGACCTGCTAGGCGCAAGGATGGTGCGGCCCTGCCTCTCTCCTGCCTCTGACCCGGAGCAGGGCCCGACATTCGGGCAGGGCAGGCGCAGCAGCCGGGCCCGCAGGCGGAGCTCGTCACTCGCAGACCCTGTTCCTCTGCAGGTGAGCTACCCCTGGGCGCTCGGCCGGCGGCTGCACGTGCTGCCGCTCACGCTGCTGCTGGTCGCCGCGGCCGCCGCCTCGCGCGCGCCCGCCTCGGGGGCCCCGCTGCGCGCGGTGCTGGCGGGCGCGGGCCTGTCGCTGGCGTCCGTGCTGGCGGCCGTGCTGGCCGGCGCGGCCACAGGGCTGCTGCGTGCGCTGCTCTCGGGTGCGCCGGCCTCGCATGGGCTGGATGCTCGCTGGAGACTCGCCTGCTCGGCCACCTGAGCCCCTACCCCTGCTGCCGCGCGCAGGCCGCAGCCTGGTGTGGTTCGGCAAGCCGCTGCTGTTCGGTGCGATCTACGCGCCCGCGGCCGCCGCCGGGCTGCTGCTGCCGCCGCTGCTGGCCGGGCGCCGCCTGCCGGGGCCGCGCGCCTGCCTGCTGGGCGCGGGCCTGCTGCACGGCCTGCTGGCGGCGGCGCTGACCGCGGCGGACGCGCGCTCGGGCTTCCTCTACGCCGCCTGGGCGGCCGCGGCCGGGCTCGCCGCCGTCGCTGCGCCTGCGCGGGTGCCGCCGCCGCTTCCCCTTGGGGGCGCAGGCCTGCTGCTGCCGCCGCCTGGCACCAGCCGGTGACAGACACAGCCCCTGCCCGCAGGGCCCGCCCGGCGCCGCGCGCCTGGCCGCCATGCTGGCCGCCGCCGCCCCGGCCGGGCTGGTCGCGTCGCCCTTTGCGGCCGGGCTGCCGCTGTTCGTGATGGAGCACATCAGCCTGTCGGGCGCGCCGCCGCCGCCGCTCGGCCGCCTCGTCGGCGATGCGGCGGTCGGCGTCGTCGCGGGGCTGGCCGTCGCCGTTACGGGCGCGGTGTTTGCCGCGATGCTGGCGCCGGCCGCGCGCCGCCTGCTGCGGGCGCGCTCCGCCCGCCCCGGGCGCCGGGGGGCCGCAAGCGTCGCTGCCGCGGGCGCCCACCCGACCTGCGCGTCTGCAGGGGCTGGTGCTGGGCCTGGCGGCCGCCAGCCTGGCTGCAGCCGTGTACGGCTCGCTCGCGGCGGACGCCTACAGCGCCGACTTCCCCAAGCGCGTGCTGCTGCAGCACCACCACCGCCTGGCGCGCGCCCGCCCCCGCTGGCTGCTCGTGGGCCGGCCCGCGCGGCCGCTCGCTGAGCGCGCCGCCGGCCGCAGGACGCCGACGGCGCGGTGGCCGACTCGCGCTGGGCGCTGGGCGGGCTGGACGCGGTGCCGGTGGAGGTCGTGCTGCCGCCGGACGCTGCGCCGCTGCCGCCCGCGCAGCACGAGTGGCTGGGCCTCTTCCCGCTCTCGCGCCTGCTGCGCGGCGTGTCGCTGCCTGCACCGCCGCCCGATGCGGAGCTGCTGGCCGGCGGGCGGCCGCCGCTGCGCCTCGCGCTGGTCCGCCCAGGCCCCCCTCGCCGGTCGGGGGGCCCCTTGTCCGGCAGGAGGGGTGAGGCGGGGGCCGTCCGCCTGCAGGAGCGGCGCGAGGCGGCGCCGGCGCCCGGCCGCGTGCGCCTGCACCTGCGCCTGGAGGCCGCGCGGCCGCCGTGGGGCGCGCTCAACATGACCGGCCCCGTCGCCGGCTGGTCCTTCACCGAGGCGCCGCTGCCGACCGGGACCGACAGCGTGCGCCCGCCCGCCCGCCCGCCCGGCCCCTGCAGCTCCGGGCGAGGCGCTGGATCGCCGGAGAGGCCTGAGCAGCGACCTGGCCCGCAGGCCGGCGCGCAGGTCTTCATGGTGCGCTTTGCCAGCAACGATGCCGTCTGGCCCTTCTGGGTGGACATCCAGGTGCGCATCCCTCAACAACTTCTGAGGCTGCAGGCAGCCTGGGCGAGTAGCTGACGGCTGGCCCCCCGCCCATGCAGGAGGGCGGCAGCCTGCGCGTGGCTGCGGCCGTGCTGTTCATGGGGGAGAGCGCGGCCGTCCAGGCCTTTGTGGCCGGCCTGCCCGAGTGGACCAACGCGATGCCCGTGACCAGCTTCCAAGCAGACTTTGCCTTTTCCTGACGCCCGCCCTGCGCCCCCCCTCCTTGTGCTCCCTGCGTGGCCGACGGCAGGCCCGCTGCGGCGCTCCCAGCACTAGCATCACCTGCCGCGCGGCCCTGCAGGGGGGCTGCAACGTGCCACTTGGCCCTGCTGCTGGTTTGCTCTGCGGGGCACATTGCCCCAAGCCTGCGACCTCTCATGCTCATGTAAAGCTCGGCAGCGCCTCCTCTCATGTCGACGACACCTGGACCGCTGCAAAGGCGTGCACCACAGTGGTGGGGCTGTGCGAGTGCGGCAAAGCAGGGCCGGCTGCGAGGAACAGCGTTACACGGACAAGGATCGGGGCGGGGCCTCAGAAGCCGGAGAAGCCCTTCTTGACGGCGCGGCTGCCGGCCGGGATGACGCGCAGCACGTTGAAACGCACCGTCTTGGACAGCGGCCTGCAGGGCGCTCCCGCTCAGCAACCCCCCTTCCCCTGGCCGCCCGACGGACGGGGGGCGCTGCCGGCTGCACGCTGGAGGGGCGCGCCTGCACTGGCCGATGATGACGGTGTCGCCGTCGTTCACGCGGAAGCAAGGCGAGACATGGGCCGGGATGTTGGCGTGCCGCTTCTCGTACCTGCCGGGAGGGGCACCAGCCGCCGGGGTTCAGTGCACGCCGGGTAATCGAGGGGGGATGCTAGGCGGCAGGCTCCGCAGCGGCGGGTGCCGACGGTGGCAGATATGGGGCCTCACCGCGCGTACTTCTTGATAAAGTGTGCGTAGTTCCGCCGCACGATGATGGTGCGGTTCATCTTGGTCGACTTGACCACGCCTGCAGGGGTGGAGAGAGGGGGTCAGCTCGGGTACCCCCCAGGCTGAGGCGCGCCCGCGGGAGCAGAGGGGTGGCCGGGCAGCAGCGGCGCCGCGCCTGACAGGATGCGGCCGCGGATGGAGACGTTGCTGGTGAAGGGGCACTTCTTGTCGATGTAGGTCCCTGCGAGCAGTGAAGCAGCCGTGAGGCGCCGAGAGTCGGAGATGCAGCCGGTGCCCCTCGCACTGGCCTGACACTTGCGACCCTTTCACAGCCGTCCCCTTTGAATCAGCACCGCCTCTCCTTACCAGGGACACCTCCCAGTCCTGCACCAAACTCGCTGCAGGGTGGCTGCGGTTGTTGCGCGTGCGGCGAAAACACTGCCCGAGGGGCTGCCCGCCTCGGCTGGCTGGCGGCAGGGGAGGCATCGCACCCTCGATCGCCTCCTTGGGCGTCTTGAAGCCCAGGCCAACGTTCTTGTAGAAGCGCAGGCCGGCCTTGCCTGGGATCCTCTTCGTCTTCTTAGTGATCGAGTACCTGCAGCCGCGCGTACCAGCGTGAGCTTGCTTGCGCCGCCAAGCTCTCCGCTCCGCCACACTTCAGCCCAAGATCTTTGCTCACTGCCGCCACTCCCTTGCCGAATTGCACAGGCCGACATCAGTGGCCGGCAGGCGCGGCGCCTCACCCGGGCTGCACGCCCAGCTGCTTCTGGTACGACCTCTCCGTCTGCAGCCAGCCAGCAACAGAGTTGCTCAGTGAGACCCCAAGGGCGGCCGCATCGCGCCGGCAGCAGTGCAGGAGGTGCAGCGAGGCCCGCCTGCTCCGTCATCTTGACTGGCTGGAGGTCGAAGCTCCGCTGGTCACGCACACCTCCCTGCGCTCGCCAGAAAGGGCCAAGGCTCGCCGCCTGCCGAGGAGCGAAGGGCTGCTCGCAGGGTTGCTGCGGTTGACGACTGACGACTCCGCGCCGCACGCCCAAGTCGGTGCAGGCGGCCGGCAGTAGGATGATGAAGAATGCTGGTGGCGAGAAACGGGGCGCCAGGTGGTCCGCCGATCATACGACCCGGATGTTTGACCGGGCCTGGCCGCGGCGCACGGCCTGCGGGCTCTTGTGCAAAGAGGAACATGTTCAGATCGCGCTGTTCAGTCGGGCGCGGCGGTGAACGCAGCTGAGAAGACCTGTGGCAGCTCAAAAGACTTGTGTGCCTGCAGCCCACGTGTGCTGATGGGCAACTGGGTGGAGGAGCGTGCACGTGAGGAGCCGGCGGCATCGCCGGAGCCGCTGTCGAGCCTGACGGTCTCCCGGGCGACCTACACGCCTGAGGCGCCCCCCTCCCCGCCCCCAGCTCCAAACAGCACCTCCTGCGGCGCAGCCAGCGTCTGACCGCTGCGCTGGCCGGCACAGGGCAAGTACGGGCCGGAGTTGCTGCGCGCGCGGCTCCCGCCCCGCCGCCTGCGCCACGCGCGCTCGGACCCGCTGCTCACCCACCGCCAGGACGCGGCGGGCAACACGGTTCCGCACTGCCTGGCCACGCTCAACCAGTTGACATTCGGTGGGCCAGCCGGCTCGAGGAGGCTGCGCCCATCACAGCCGCCCTGCGCCCCGGTGTCCACAGGCCGCGTGTTGTGCCCGCGCAGGCGAGAGAAAACAGGTGCAGACGCAGCTGTGGCAGGGCCGCAAGCAGAACGACCTGGCCGTGACCGTGGCCTGCAGCAGCGCCGAGCGCCCGCGCAGCCTGCGGCAGCAGCAGGAGGCCGGGGAGGAGCCGGAGGCCGGCCGCTTCACGACCACTTCGCAGGCGGCGGCGGCGGCGGTGTGGCGGCAGCCGCCCGAGCGGCGCCAGCTCTGCAGGTCGCGTGCCCTCCCCTGCATTTGATTTTGGCGCTCCAGCAGCTGGCCGCCCACCACCGCACAGCCCCCCACTCGCCCATCCCGGCGGCAGCGTCCGAGCGGGCGCGGCGCGCAGGCCGGCGGCGGAGGGCGGCCAGCCGGCGAGCGTCGGGCGCAAGGCCACGGGCCCCTTTGTGGCCGAGTTCGACATGGCGCACCAGGCGCTGCAGCTGCGCAAGCCGGCGCCGCCCGCCAAGCCGGCGGCCGCGCGCACCGCCTGAGTGCGAGCTGTGTGCGGCTTTACAGCCTGCCCGAGGCGGGGCAGGGGGGGGGTTGCGGTCGTTCGTGGCGAATCAAAACGCGGCCGCCTGAACTCGATGTGAGCGGGGCCATACTGGGATACACGGCAGAAAGCGAGGGGAGGGGCGTGCGTCAGACGTACACAGCCGTCTGCCGCTTGTCGGCCCACTCGCGGTAGGCGAGGCAGGAGGCGAGCAGCACCACACGCGTCGTCTCGTCGCGCACCTGCGGAGCGCCCCAGCGTGCCCTCGGCCGCCCGGGGAGGGGAGGGGGTGGGCGTCAGCGTCCTCAGAGGCGGGGAGGGGCCGCACGCGCGCGTCCAGCTCCACCTTGCCGTCCTTGGCCAGCGGCATGAAGACCGAGCGGAAGTAGCAGAGCACGTCGCCCGAGCCGGGGTCGACGCAAAAGTGGTCGGTGCCGGCCATCTGCGTGCGGCTGTCCCAGACGAGCTCGCGCCCCTGCCAGTCAAAGGTGTACTTTTTGGTGCCGCTGGCCTTGCCGGTTCGCCGCTTCTTCGCGTCGCCCAGCCTGCGGCAGGCGAGGCTGGGTGGGTGGGCTGCGGCTGGCACCGACCCTGGACGGGGGGGCGCAGCACGCGCAGCAGCGACTGGGCGCACCAGCGCAGCGACGTCACGACCTGATCGCTGGAGTCGACGATGTTGATGACCTGGCCCGCGGCCGTGTCCCTGCAGGCAGCAGGCAGGGACGATGGGCTGCCTTTGCAGCCGGCGCATGCCTCTGATTTGCGGACAGCGCGAGCAGTCAGGGCTCACTCTTTTCGAATGGTCATCACCGTCACTCCCGCCGTCCCGATTCTGTCCAGACTCCCGAGCTGGAGGCGGTAATCCCAGGTCGCAGCTAGTCGGCCCGCCTTCATCGGCCGCTCGAGGTAGTAGGCGCAGCCCTTGTCGTCTCCCAGCACGCCTACGAGACATCCAGACAAGTTGCAAGGGACGTAAGGAGGAGGAGGAGGAGGATTACACCACCACCCAAGCCAACTTGGCTTAATACCCGCAAGGGCCGGGTGGGGCGTGAGACTCATGGTG
>BHFV01000316.1:0-14111 GCA_003568905.1 Trebouxiophyceae sp. KSI-1
CAAGCTCCTCAAACAAGCTCACCATCCATGCCATTCACAGTCTGCAGTCCATCGTGAAACAACGCCGCTTCCTAGAACGCCAGCCCTTCCCAGCAGGCGCCAGGCGCAGCAGCCGGCAGGCGACCAAACCACCTGATTGAGTTGTGAGTGGGGGGTTTGCTTGAGCCTTGCCCCCCCTCCCTGCACCGGCCCTCCGGGCCGGTGCACAGGGGGTGGTCGGGGCAAGCTGGTCACCCAGCTTGCCTCGTTATTACGCCGAAAGGCGTGTAATTAATTAATTAATTAATTAATATGTGTCTGGGTTCTCCGTGAGAAGCACCGAGTCTCCAGGGGCCGCTAACCATCCCCTGGCCTTTGAAGAACCGCAGGCAGAGGCAGGAGCCTGCGGCGGCTTCCCTGACTAGCGGTCCACGCCCAGCTGCTCCTCCCGCCCGGCTCACGGCTCCAACTGGATCCAGACGACACGATTGCCGCTCCAATCGCAGAACTTATCGTCCGCCTCAGCCGCCAGCTGCACCTTTCCCCTCCTCCTCCACGCACTCGGTGACCTGCTTGTCGGTCAGCGCGGCATGGCCTTTGCGTTGCAGTGCCTGTCGGGCCGCCTTCTTCGCCTGCGCGCCCAGATCGCAGCATCGGTTTTGCAGAGCAAAGGAAAGACAACGCCAAGCGAGTGCGTGGCCTGACGATGCACAAAGGTATGCAGAAAGCAGGAGGGGAACAGGCACCTGCGCGGCAGGCCCTGCTCGAGCACCGGCGACCGCCTGCCGTTGTTGCAGAGAAGGCTGACGCCGATCCGCCGGCTGTTGGCGGCTGCATTTACGTCGCGGTCCCAGCATGTGCCGCCTGGCACCGCCCTCTTGCCCCGCACCGTCCTGCATCCGCTGTAGTCACAGCGAAGGACGGCATGGAGGTTCGAGATGTGGCTGGTCGGAGGCCCGGCCGTGCGCTCCCCGCGGCGACAATTGAAGCACGTGGGTCATGCGCAGCGGCGCCAGACACACGCTGCATACCTGGCTGGTCCTGCACCCAGGCCAGGGGCCCGCTGTCAGGAACAGCCGCTCTGACGTTTGTGCAGCAAGGGGGGCGGGCGGCGGAGTTGGTGAGGAAGCGGCGGCGTACCGATTCTCAGCACAAGCAGCCCGCTCAGTCGCTCTGCCTGCCACGCAAGGTGGCCGGACCAGCAGCTTGGTGGCCTGGTGGCGATGCCAAAGCTGCCACGGACGGCCGCGCTGCCCCAAAAAGGTCAGTGCCGGCTTGCCGTTCAGGTTTCTGCGCCTTGAACGCGCCGCCAGCGCGCGCCGCTCCTTGTAAGATTGTGGGGCTGCCAGGCGCCCAGCGGGAAAACAGCTTCTATTGAGGTGGATGGGCGGGTGGATGGGCGGGTGCGGTGCAGCTCAAGCAAAGCACCGCCTGCTGCCAGGCACCCAGGTCGGCAGCGTCAGGCATGCTCGCGACACTCGCCGGGTGGAGTGCCGCCGCTTGCTTTGCGCTGCGGATGCATGCGGCAGCCGCGCGGGACGCGTTCGCCCGCGCGGCCCGCGCGCCGCTGCAGACCCGGAGCCCCATCGCAGGCACGTCGACAGGAACAGCCTGTCCTCTTGCAATTTCGATCACACCGCTGACAGCAACCGTTTGAGAGGCGCGGTAAAAAGTTTGGCGGGCGGAGCGGAGGTTCTGAAACGACATCATTGGTGTTCCCACACCTGGCCCAAGCCCCCCTTCGCCAGGCCGGTCTGTAGTACGACATCCTGTAGTACGCCGAACGGCTAGCTCCCCGGCAGCCCGCGGGGCCGGGGCAGAATCGCGCGGGCCGGACCAGGAGCGGGAGATTTCTCGGGTCTGGAGCCCGGACGCCCGACACCACGCCTACAGCTGCCAGAGGTGAGTTCAATCGCAAGGCCTGGCGCCTGCAGTGTCAGCGGTGCCTTTTGCGGTGAGTGGGGGCTGCCGGCAGCCACAATCCTGGTCAAGACGCCTGGAATAATGCACATCACTCACCCTGGACAGCTCCGGCCGCCCAGGGCGCCGCGATGCTGCCTGTGGCTCGCAGCATCGCCGCATCAGGCCTTGTTCCGGGGCTGCCCGCCACCGGACCGGCCGTCCCTCCTAGATCAGCCGGCAGGCTCCCTGACGGGCCGATTCAGCCCCCCTCTAGCGTTCCGGGGGCTGGTGGCTTGGGCCGGGCGTCATAGCTTTAGCGGCCTTGTGTCACGGAACTTTGGGGCGGGAAGGCGCTGCCGTGTTCCGGACGCAGTGCATTCGGGCTGCCAGGTGCTGGATGGGCGGCTGCAGCCTCTTGCCGGACCCAGTTTCGGCAAGCTGCCGTTCCGGAAATTTTGACATGCCTGTACGGCACCCGACGGGATACCGCCCGCACTGCGAATGGTTGCGTACCCGAGGGTGACGCTCGACTTATTTACGCCCGTCCCCTGGCCGCAGGGTAGGAGGCGCGCCACCATGAGGCGGGCCGAGAGCACCGAGGAGAGGAGCTCGCAGCCGTCGACGGCGGAGCAGGCCGAGGCCTGCGACGGCGACTGCGATCTGGATGACTCAAAGAGGGGGGCGTGGACGCCTGAGGAGGACCGGTTGCTGTCCTCGCTGATAGCGGTGAGTCGGGACCCGCCACCGCTCCCCGCCGCCGGCCTGCCTGCGGGCTTTGCCTCACTCGGTTGCCCGCCGTGCAGCTCTACGGCCCACGCAACTGGTCCGTCATCGCAATGGGCGTCAAGGGCCGCAGCGGCAAGAGCTGCCGCCTGCGCTGGTGCAACCAGCTGAACCCCGACGTCAAGAAGGAGCCGTTTGGCAAGTGGGAGGACGCCGTCATCGTCCTCTCCCACAAGGTGCGGCCCGCAGTTGTCTTGTGGCTCGGATGGCGAGCACCTGCATCAGATCTTGAGGCTGCTTCCGTGCAGATTCACGGCAACAAGTGGGCCGCAATCGCCAAGCTGCTGCCGGGGCGCACCGACAACGCGGTGAAGAACTACTGGAACAGCACGCTCAAGCGCAAGTGGCAGACGGACCAGCTGGAGAACCGCTTCCTGACGCCCGGCGCGACGCTCGAGGCGCTCATCTCGCTGCAGAGCCCGCAGCGCAGCACGGTGCGCGCCCAGAGGCCTGCCGCCCGTGCCGATGCGCGGCCTAAACCCCTGTCCGGCAGCTGCAATCAATGGAGAAGATAGCCCCTGCCCTTTCCAGCTCCTGCTGACCGGCTGGGCTGGGTGGTGCCGGCAGGAGGGCAGCGACAGCTCGGCTGCGGGCTCGGACTCGCACTCGCGCCGGCGCCAGCTCAAGCGCAAGCGCTCACTCGACGACGAGCAGTCCTCCTCGCGCCGCCAGCGCCACAGCTCCGGCGCGGCCCCTCCCGCCTCCTTTTTGCTTCCCTGAATCCCTCCGCGCTGGCGTGGCTGTTGGCTGCTGAGGCGGAGAGCTGCCGGCTGTAGAGGTCTCTGGCGAGACGTGCGACAATAGCCAGCCGCAGCTGCCGCAGGCGCTGCTCGCGCTCAACAGCCTGCCCGACAGCGTCAAGGGCTGCCTGCTGGAGGCAGCGCGCCTCTGCGGCTCGGCGGCCGGCCTCGCGCAGCGCAACCTGCTGCGGCAGTGGCAGCTGCAGGCGCGCGACTCCAGACGCGCCCCTTTCAGCGGCCAGGACTGCCCAGCCAGCGGGTCTGAAGCCTGGCGCCCGGCGCATGCAGATGCAGCACCGCCTGGTCGTGCTGGCGCCGCCTGCGCCCCCGCCGCGGCGCGAGCAGCTGCCGGAGCAGCCGCAAGCGCCGCCGCCGGCAGCCCAGCCGCCGCAGATGCCGCCGCCGCAGGTGGCGGTGGTGGCTGCCACGCCGGTCCGGCCCGCGCAGGCGTCGGCGGGGCCGCAGCAGCCGCCGGCGACGCTGTTCCGCCGCGAGACGCCCTCCGTCTTTCAGGAGCCAGGCGCGCCTTCCCGGACCCCTTGCGCGGTCCCCCTGAGGGCCCGTTCGACTGGCTGGCATCTCAGCGGCAGCTACCGCCGCAAGCTGGGCTGCGTGAAGGTAACAAATGCTGACTCGGTTGCTCCTGCCCGCAGGCATGGCCTGGCTGGACGCGCCGACGCCCTTCATGCGCATGCGCACGCCGGCGCCCAACAGCTGCGCGAGCGTGCCCAGCTGGCAGCGCCCGATCCGGTCGGTCGAGTCCGGCCGCGAGGGTCCGGACGCCGCCGGCGGCGCCAGGGAGGGCGGCGGCGCGCGGCGCGTCGCGCAGAACCTCTTCAAGAGCGTGCCGTGCGACCTGCCGGCTTGAGAAGACGGGAAACAGAGGGCGGCCCGGGCATTGTCGGCGCCCCGCTTGGTGAGCATGCGCGGCCGCAGCAAGCCTCGCCCCAAACCCCACCAGTTCTCCCTCCCACAGTGGTAATTTTTCTCCCCCGTCCCAACTGTTCCGGTGACCAACCCCTCTTGCTCTGTCCCCGCGGTGCGGCACGCGGCACACTGCAGCGGCAACACTCCCACGGGCTGCTGCACTGCAGCCTGTCCGCCCGCCGCCCCCCTCCTGCGTATTCCCGCGGCGGCTGTGGCGTGAGAGCGGCCGGCTGAGGGCCGCCCGTCCCAGGCGCAAGCGTTTTCCATGCGTCACCCGAGACACCCTGACCACGGCCATTCCGCCCTCTGCTTGCCAGCCCCCCCTGGCTGGGCAATTGCCCAGGACACACAGCCCACCGACCGCCCCACCCACGCATGATCCGCGACCCAATGCCCAGCAGTCCTCTCTGGCAAATCTACTTTGCCCGGTTTTTGGCGGGTGGGCCACCCCCGCAGGTCGATAGACGGAAGGCTGGCCGTCGCCCGTACCAAGCTGCAGGAACCCGCAGCGCCTAGCGGCACACGCTCACTGTGATTGTACCATCACTATGCTCCCGCTCTGCATCCTCACGCTGGCACAATGAGGCCAATGAGCAGCCGGGCGCTGCGTTCAACTCCTGTCGCAGCCTCCCAGCGAGCATCGAGAGATGGGCCAGACGGGCACGCGGCACCAAGTGGGCAGCAAAACAGTGCTGGTCACGACAAGCCTCATTCCACACAGACCTCATCAAGCAGCCCAAGCGCTGCCGGCAGGGCCACACGACATCACGGCACACACACAAATCCTGGCTCACAAAAGACGCACGAATCCCCTCAGGCTCGCGTCCGCGCCCTGCGGGCCTCCTGCGCCCTGTCGACTTCGCTGCGCGGCAGCCGCGCCAGCAGCGCATCTATCTTCTCTATCGCCTGTTCGGCGTACGTCGGCGAGGCCTGTGCCTCCTTGCGGATGGTGCGCCCGCTGATGGTGATCACCTGCCAACACGCCTTGGTCAGTCACCCGATGCTTCAGGCACCCTGCAGGACACGGCAATCCATGCGGCCCACCCCAGAGGCTGCCTCAACAAGCTGCCGCTGTAGCGCCGCCCGGACTGCTCCATAACCGTCCTCAATGGTCTGACCATCGCAGCGCTCGCAAGCAGCCGGCCAGAGCACCCCCTTCAGTGCTGAATGCTGGGCGGGTGACCTGGCCGATGGCGACGTAGAGGGGCACAGCGCTCGCGTCATCGCTGCCCTTCCCTCCGTACTCCTCGGACAGCGTCGACTTGGTGTCGCTGCCGGAAAGCCGCGCGATCAACGCCGGAGCCGCCTGGCCTGCCTGTGAGGCGGAATAACTCCGCTCGAGTTCCGTGCCTGGCACTCAGGCGTGCTGCAGTATGCAGTGGTGCCTCAGCGGGAGGTCCGCACCTCGCGCAGGCGCTTTGCCATGCCAGGCAGCAGCGCTCGCGCAGCAAAGCGCTCGTCACTGTTGCTGGCCGTCTTTGCCAAGTCCTGCAAGCGCGGCCGCATGTCAGAGTCTGAGAGCGCGTAGCACAGGATGCCATGCGCAATAGTCATTTGGCACTGAGGCCCAAAAAGGCAGTGCCCCACCCGCAGCTCATACAGAGTTCCGCGTGCGTCCAGCAGCTGGACGATGGCCTGCTCTGGGGTTATCTCCGGTCGCTGGCTGCGCTCAACGTAGTCCTGGAGGATGTTGGCCGATGCGCCTGCATGCCAGCAGTCTTCCGTCCTCGGAAGCCTGCTCCAGCTGGCGGGCCAGTTCTGCATGAAAGGCATGCCGCATGATCTGGGCCGGATCGGACCTGTTGGCCGCCACAGTGCAAGCGATACGCCAGAGAGCAGCAACACTCGTCGGTCCGGGCCTTGGCAATCGTGCCGCGCGGCCGCAGCAACGCGGACATCCTGCCTTTGACCGCCACGCGCGCAGGAGAAGGGGCGCGCGGGGGCACGGCAGCTTGCAATCGATGCTGCGACGTGTGCCGCCATAGCCATCGTGCTGGATCGCAGAGGAAGGGGAAGAATTGACAAGAATGGCGTGAGTTAGGGCAGCCGTCGGAGCGCTTTCCGGGACCAACCAAACTCGAAGCTCCCCGCATTGCAGCCATCAGCTCGTTGCTTACAGCTTGGTCTGAGACCGGAGGAAAAGCCCGTCGGTTAGAGTTCAGACCTCAATGGCGTCGGAAGGCCGGGAGATGACCCAAAAGGATCGGATGTTGGCGGGGCGCTATTACTATGCGGTCAGCGACCCGCAAGTGATGGCGGAACAGACTGCTGGAGGCGAACTCTGCGCCCAGTTCAATGCAGCAAAGAGTGAGCTGCCCCTGTGGCATGGCTGCAAACCGTCCCAGCCTATGGTGCCTGATGGTGACCGCCCCGACACTCTGTTGCAGGCAGAGAGGAGCGGCTGGAGATCGCGCGGCGATTGTTTGGGAGCATAGACGAGAGCGGACCGCCGTTCATCGAACCGCCCTTCACGTGCGGCTTTGTGAGCCGCCCTGTCTGCCGCCTTGCACCCTCTACCAGCGCCCGCTGCCACCTGAGCAGCATCTCACAGCGCGGGAACTGTCACAGGGCAAGCACATCTCGCTGGGCAAGGGCACTTACATAAATTTCGGCTGCATCTTTCTGGACAACAACACCATCAGCATAGGAGAGGACACGCTCATCGGACCGAACGTGCAGCTCTACACGCCAGGTCGGCCCCGTCTGTCTGCACACCGTTCTGCACTGGCGACGCAGGGCGCTCACTTGCAAGGCCGCTGCTGCAGGACACCCCATCGACGCAAACGTGCGGGACGGCCTCAGGGGACCCGAGTTTGCCAGCCCGATTGTCGTCGGCCGCAACTGCTGGATCGGCGGCAGCGCCATAATCTTGGGCACGTCCCACCTTAGCACCTTGCCGCATGGCAGCAGCCCCACCCGGCAATTAGTCTCAGGCGTGCATTGGCGTGCTGCCATGCAGGCGGCGTGACGGTGGGTGACTGCTCCGTCATTGCGGCGGGTGCGGTGGTCACGAAAGACGTGGAGCCCTGGAGCCTGATGGCCGGCAACCCGGCCAAGCTGATCCGTCGCATCCAGCCGGGCGACAAGACGTCCAGAGAGTTCCCCTGATCGCCATGAGCGCTTGCATTTGGATCCGCATTGTTCGCATCTTGAGCTGCTTTTCCCGTCTGTCGTCTGCCAAGGTGAGACACAACCACTGACAGCGTGTCCGCCCCGGGGATTAAGCCTGGGCTGGGGCAGGAGAGTGACTCTCACAACCGACTCGCTGGTCACACAGCGCCAGCCTGCCGTCAATGAAGCGGCAGCCCTGCGAGCTGCAAAGCAGTGCCCCAGGAATGGTCGTCCCGCACGACCCCTGAGCTTCCAATGCGGGTCTCAAGCTGCACACAGGCTAAACTCGAAATAATCGGCGTTATTGACTATTGGATTTCGGCGAGCCAGCCGGCGGCGACGGGATCGGTTTTGTCTGCCCCGACTGCTGCGCGCCGCCGCCCCTCTGCGCCCGCGCCTCCGCCGCCGCCGCGGCCGCCAGGTGCGGCGCAACGCTGGGGGGCTGGGGGCTGCCGGAGCTGCCTGCGGGCCGCACGGCAGGAGCATGGTGTCCGCTGCTTTCGTGTGCTGCTTTGCACCCGGGGCTCGCTGGAATCACAGCAGGAGAGAGCGCGCCTCCCAGCACGTACGCCCGCCCGGCCGGCTTGCCCTGCTCGGAGCCGCCGGCAGTGGAGGCAGCAGCGCGGCCGGGGGCGGCCGCTGCCGGCGGCGGCTCCGGGTCTGAGGTGGGCAGGCGCAGCCAGCCGGGCAGCCCGCGTGCGCCCGGGTGCTGCCAGGCTGCCGGCAGGGGCCCGCCGCCGCTGTCGCTGGCGCTCACGCTGGTGGGCAGCAGCGAGCCGCCCGTGCAGCTGATGAAGGCGGACTGGCGCACGACCGGCTGCAGCACGCCCAGCCGCTCGGCCGCCTGCGGGGCAGGGAGCCGGAGGCAGCCGTCATGCATGTGGCCTGCCACGCCATGCCATGCTGTGCTCGAGTTCAAGCTTGAGAAGGACATGGCTGCCGGGCACGAGCCTTCCATGTGCTTGCATGTGCAGCAGGCGGTTGGAGCGCTTGGCGGCGGCGGGCTGGGAGGGAAAGATGCCTGGAACGTCGCGGAGGAGGGGATGAGCGCTCGCAGCCAGCCGCGGGCGTACATCTGCCCCGCCAAGATGCCTCCGAGGTGGCCGAAGAAGGAGACGTGCGGCAGCAGCAGCTGCCACAGCAGCAGCAGCGCCCAGGGGTACCAGACCGCCGGGACGGAGAAGAAGCCAAAGATGGAGCGGTGGCTGGCGCCGGACACGTGGGTCTCGATCACTATGAGCGCGAATATGACGCCTGAGAGGCCCACGGCGCAGGATGCTGCGCCGCCCGCCAGCCTGCGCACATGCAGCAATGGCTCTCTCGGCCGGAGCGCGTGACTGGGGCACCAGTCCTCCAAGCAGAGTGCGTCTGAGGCGCTGTGTGTGACATCAGCTGCAGACATGGCTGGTGGCATGTGAGCGAGGCTGGCAGGGACTCGCCGGTCCGCCAGGGCGCTGCCGGCCAGGAAGAAGGCGTCGCCGACGAGCGTAAAGAGCAGCAGCAGGTGCAGCAACTGGAAGGAGCCGAGCTGGCGCTCGAGGGCGGCCGCAGCCGGGACGAAAGCGAGCATGTTGAACACAACGTGCATGATCCCAATGTGCACAACAGCCGACGTGAGCAGGCGCCACAGCTGCAGGTCGCCCAGCACCGGCTGCACGGCCAGGCAGGCTGCCGCCGCCAGCTCCCAGCCGGTCACCAGAGCGACTGCCGACAGCGAGGCGCACAGCACCAGCACGCTTTTGGCCACGAGCGGCTGCGAGCTGAACCACACTTGGGCACGCGTCGTCAGCGACGCCTGCAGATCACCCACGCATTTGAGGTATGAAGCATCGAAGGTGCTGAGACGAGGAGATTTTGATGGGCCGATGCATCGCACCGATGTGACGGGATTACTCATGACGCCGTACCGCTGACCGCCTGCCTCCTGCGCATCCTAGCCACTGGCAGCTACAGTCACTGATGGTCCCCGCGGGATGCCGCGGGGTTGCCAGTTGCCAAGCTGCAAGTTGTGGAAGACTGGTGACAACCTAGCATACTCAAACGGCTCGGGGCGGGAGGCCGGACCCAAAGTGACCAGTGGCCAATAAGTTCGCGGTCAGAGGCGCCCCCGACACCGAGCTCTCCTCAGAACTCTTTTCAGGTGACCGGGTCTACCTCGCCTGTGCAAAGTTTTGCAAATCGAGGCCGGTGTTAGCTGCGCCCACTTCGTCCTCCTCGCCGCACGGCCCACAATACTCATTCATTTGCAGCTCTAGAGGACACATTTGCGTTTGCGGGGGCGGAATCGCGACTTGGGGGTCGCAATCCTTCCCAATCGTTGCCGGGTAACAGGAGCACGACTTGCCAGATGAGCGAGTCGCCAATCAGGCACCCTGAACGGCGTGTCACCGGAGGGCTGCCTGCCCGTGCAGGTCCCGACACCAGCATAATGAAGGAGGAGCAAGGGAAGGCTACTTTCATGCTGCCTGTTGCACAGGCGCTGGCGCTCGGCGGCGTGGCCGTCCCGCCGATCGCGCTGGCCGCGGTCGGCGCGCCGCTGGTGGCGGCCGCTGTGGTGCTGCAGTGGCGCCGCAGCAACCGCGGGCTGCGGGCCAAGTACAGCGCCGCCAAGGCCAAGCTGGCTCGCCTGGAGGCAGAGCGCGACTCGGCGCTCGCAGAACGCGACTCGGTGCTCGATGATCGCGACGTCATCTTCCGCCACTACAAGGCAAGGCTTTCCGCTTCACACCTGGTCCCTGCCTGGCCGCCGCAGAGGTGTGACCGGCCACACTGCCGCTGCAGGTGCTGCGAGACAGCGAGGCGGAGCGGCAGGAGGAGATCGCCCTCTTCGCTGACGACGCCAAGGTGCCCGCTGCACGGTAGCTTGCCAAGAACGCTGACTGCCCCCGAGCTGGTGTCCAAGACAATGCGGCCCGCAGGTGCTGGCCGGCAAGTACGAGGCGCTGCTGCTGGGCTCGGACGAGCTGCAGGCGCGCCTCGGCCGCTCGGAGGGCTTCAACCAGGAGCTGCAGCAGACGATCCGGCGAGAAAGGGCCGAGCGGGCCGTGCGGGAGAAGCGCATCGCGGAGCTGGAGCGCCGCATCCAGGCCAGGCCTCAGCCTGCACGCCAGCAGGCTGCCAGCCCTCGGGCATGGTGCAGCAACAGGGCAGACTCCCTGGCAGGGGACCCCACGGCCACCTAACTGGGGATGCCTGGCCTGGAGCGCAGGAGCAGCGGGTGCTGCTGGACGCGATGCGCAAGGAGGGCGCACTGACTGCTCGCGTGGAGGACGACAGCCGACCTGTGGTGCGTCTGCCTGGCCCCTTAGCCTTCGATGCCGCAGTGCTGCAGCATGTGCACTGTGCACGGCCACTCACAGCATGCCCATGCCCTGCAGCTGGCGGAGAGCAACGCCAAGGAGGTTGTGGCCACGCCGCCGCTGCCGGAGAGCCGCCAGAGCGGCGCGTGGCCGGGCCGCCTGCCGCGGCCGCCAGTGCCGTTCCGCGACATCAGCCTGCCGCAGTGATCCTGCTGCAATGTGGCCCTGGGATTGGATTTGGGAAGCTTCATGCATGTGACCTCTGGTGATGGCCCTGTCTTCTGCCTACTGCCCCCCAACCGAAAGACACATTCTCGTTCAGCCGCCCCAGCAACGCTCGCAGCAGCCAGTGGGCCTTGTACCTTCTGTAACTTTACAGAAGCGCGCCGTCGGCCCTCCGCAACTGCGGCGACACCCGGCCACGGCGTCCTCGCGTTCCGGCCAGCGATCTCGCCCCCGCGCGCGCCTCTCGGCCGGAACAGCCCACGCGTCTGCGAAGATCCGGCGCTACTCTCTGGCGGGGTCCAGCTCGAGGTTGCCCCCTGGGGGCGGCCGGGTCGTGATGAGCTAGGCCGGCACTCGCATCCGCGATGGGCGCCCAGCCGTCGCGGCAGCGCCTGCTGCGGCTGCTGGTGCTCGGTGGCCTGCTGGCTGCTGCGGCCGGCCAGCTGATCGTTCCGCTGCGACGGAAGAACGGCGGCATCCTCGCGCGCGGCCTGCTTCCGAACGCGACGCTGCCCCTGCACGGCGCCGTGAAGGACTATGGGTGCGGCTTTCTGCCACCCCTGCGGTATCCCTGGCAGTCCCATGGTTCCTCGGCCCGCGTGCAGTCTATCTGTCGACGACCACCCGCCCCCTCGATGCCTGCCATCTCGCACCGATCTCTGTGCAGCTCGCGGCTGGCCGGCCACTGTCATGCAGCGGCCCTGTTGCAGTGGGGTGGCCGTGTGAGGGCCTGGGTGCGAGACCGATGGGGGCACTGCTCGCAGATACTTCTACGCGACGCTCATGCTGGGCAGTCCCTCCCGCTCCTTCGCCGTCATCGTTGACACCGGCAGCACCATTACCTACGTGCCGTGCTCGTCGTGCGGCCAGAACTGTGGCCCCCACCACAAGGCATGCTTCCCGCCCGCCTGCAAACCTCCCCCCGGCAGACTCCCGCGTGTCCAAGCTGATTGCCCTGCTGGTGGCTTCAGGACGCGGCATTCGACCCGGGAGCGTCCTCCAGCAGCTCCTTTGTGCCCTGCGCCAGCGACCGCTGCGTGTGCGGCCGCCCGGCCTGCGGATGCTCGCAGGAGAGCCAGTGCACCTACTCGCGGACATACGGTGCGCCCTTACTCTCAGCAGCCACTGCTGGCTCCCACGTAGCAGGCACCTGAGCCTGGGCGTCTGACGCACCTGTTGTCTGGTGCGTGTGCAGCCGAGCAGAGCAGCAGCAGCGGCATCCTGATCCAGGACAAGCTGCAGCTGGGCGACAGCGGCGTGGACGTCGTGTTTGGCTGCGAGACGAAGGAGACGGGCGAGATCTTCAACCAGGAGGCCGACGGCATCATGGGCCTCGGCAACTCGGAGGTCTCGCTTGTCAACCAGGTGCTTTCCCATCCGGGCTTTCCCAAGCAGGATCCCGCCGCCAGCCGGCCATCGCATGCTGCATGCTGCTGCGCCCGCGGGCAGATGGCTCCGCATCTGGTGGTGAGGGGCTGCAGCACGCTGCGGGATGCTGCGCACCCATTCGGAGGACTCTACCCGGCTCTGCCCTGCCTGAGCCGCCTGCCCCTGTCCCGACTGCGCAGCTCGCCTCGCGCGGCCTGATCGACGACGTCTTCTCGCTCTGCTTCGGCTCGGTCGAGGGCGACGGCGCGCTGCTGCTGGGCGCGGTCGACGTGAGCCATTACAACGTGGAGCTGGAGTACACGCCGCTGCTGCCGTCGCTGGCCTACCCGCACTATTACAGCGTGCAGCTGCTGGGCATCCAGGTCGGCCAGCAGCTGCTGGAGGTGCCGCAGGTCCGGCCCCTTCTGCTTGATGCGCTCTGGCGCGCCGGCCGGGCTAGGCGCAGCCTCGATGCCACGCGGGCCGAGCGGGAGGAGCCCAGTGCGCCGGCCCAGCGTCTCCAAGCTTCCGCCGCTGCTGCTTGTCTGCTGCAGGGCCGCCATGCCCGTGCACATGCTACCCTTGCGCAGAATGCTCGTGCTCAGCACATGCCGGTGCACATACTCGTTGTCGCGCTGTCACAGCCTGCCAGCAAGCAGCCCTGCATGTTTCCCTGCTGCCCTGTCCCTCAGGCATCACTCAGGCAGCACTCAGAGCCCAGCAGCCGCTCACGCCCGCCCCCTCTGTGCCCGCAGCAAAAGTACGAGGAGGGCTACGGGACGGTGCTCGACTCGGGCACCACCTTCACCTACCTGCCGACGGACGCCTTCCAGGCCTTCAAGCTGGCGGTCGCCGGGTTCGCGCTGTCCAAGGGGCTGCGCAGCACCAAGGGGCCCGACCCCAAGTTCAACGACATCTGCTTCGGCGGCGCGCCCCACGTGGAGCACGCGGACCAGCTGGAGCACGTGTTCCCGCACCTGGAGCTGCACCTGCAGGGGGTGCGGCGCCCCCCGCCGGCAGCCGCAGGCCGACGCGGCTTGGGACTGAGTCAGCGGGAGGGGGGAGCTGGGGCGCCGGAGCAACGGGCCCATGGAGCTGCTGCCAGCAATCGCGGTAGCATGCCACAATGGCATTAGTGGGCAGGGGGGTTGCAGCAGAAAGGAATATGGGTGCTGCCAGCCCGCCTTCTGCCTATAGTCGTTGCCCCAGCAGCAAAGCGCAGCTCTGGCATGCACAGACGACCTCCAGCCCGGGCTGGCTTTCGAGTGCTGGCTGAGCCGCCCGCGCTCGCCTGCTCGCAGGGCGTGAACCTACGGATGGGCCCGCTGAACTATCTGTTCATGCACACCGCCGAGGCCGGCTCCTACTGCCTGGGCGTGTTTGACAACGGGCACGCCGGCACGCTGCTCGGCGGCATCACCTTCCGCAACATCCTGGTCGAGGTGCGGGCCCCAACCTGTCAGCCTGGCGCAGGGATCCCTGACGGGATGCCGCGAGCGATGCGAGTCTGCTGCAGCCAGCTGTGCAGAGCGCGGCCTCGTCGCCGCCCTGAGGAGTGCGGAGCAGCAGCAGTGTGACAGAGGCTGCTGCTGGGGCGTGGGCGAATGGCTCTATTGGGTGGGCGCAGCTTGTGGGGCCTGCGGGGCTGACGGCTGGCTTGCGGCCGCAGTACGACCGGCGGAACAAGCGAGTCGGCTTCGGCACCGCGCAGTGCCAGGCGCTCGGGCTGGGCCAGCGGCCATGCCCCTCCGGCGGCAGCGAGGGGTGAGCCCCCCCC
>BHFV01000316.1:14306-31289 GCA_003568905.1 Trebouxiophyceae sp. KSI-1
GCGGCTGCTGGCGGCGGGACAGCCCTGAGCGGCTGGCGGCTGGGCTGGTACCCGCGGTGCGCCCCCCCCCCACTCGGGCCCTCCCTCCTGCTGCCTCTCTCCTGTGTCGCAGCAGCGAGCAGAGCATCGGGACTGCTGTTCGCTTGGGCCTGACGAGGCGAGCCTGGGCACCCGCAGGTCTGTCGATCCGTTCACGGCCGCTGCCGTCGCGGCTGGCGTCGCCTTTGTGGGCGTCCTGCTGCTGGGCGGGCTGGTCGGGCTGGGGCTGGTGCTGCGGCGGCGGGCGGCGCTGCGGCAGGCGCGCGCGCGGCTGTGGCAGGACCTGGGTCTGCAGCCGGCGGCGGACGGCGAGGAGGGGCAGCAGCTGGTGGTGCTCGGCGCCGACGAGCCGCGAGGCGAGGGCGCCGGGGGGGCGCGCTTCAGCAGCGAGCTCGTGCTCACGCGCCTGCCGACCGACGCCAGCGACCTCAGCGCGCCGGGCGATCAGCAGGAGCTCGCGCTGCTGCCGGCCTCGCCGCGCCGCAGCGGCGGCCCGCCCCAGTAGCGTGGCAGTTTTGGGACTCGAGTTTCGCCGCCGTTCATTGGCAGCCCAGGCAGCCTGCGGTCTGCCCGGGCGCTGGGTTTTGATTCTGTCTCTTGTCACGACGGATGGTCTGCTGACTGCTGCAGTTGCGTGTTTCTTTTCCTCACCCGCACGAAAAGTCGCGGGTGCTCTGTGGGCCCCTCCGTTGCGGTTGGGGGGGCCTGGCATGCCCCCAGGCAGGCCGCCCGATTGGCGCCGCCCTGCGACTCTCGAGGCTCCAGTAAGGCCCTCCTTGTAACGCTCCCTGGCCTTGATCAGCTAGTAGTACTCCTTGAAAAACTCCAGCAGGAAGGTGATCGTGTAGCCGAGCAGGGAGAGGCCGACCTGCCCAGACAGAGCGCAGCTGTTGGGTCGCGCAAAGGCACGCAAAGGCAGGGAGCTACTCGATGCGGGTGAAGCTGAGCTCGCCCACCATTATGGGCACGAACTTGTCTGGCTTCCGGGCTGGCCCAGGGTCCAGCTGAGGCTCCTGAGCTGCACTTGCTCGTGGCCGCTCCGCATCTGCTTTGCAAGGCACACTGTGGTTGAGCAGCGAGCGTATTCGCAGGTGCAGATAAGCAGGTATTGAGCTTAGATATGCACCTGTCTGCCGGCCATCATTGCCCGTGCAACGCACTGCGCGGTGCCGAGGATGATTTGGCTGCCATGTCGCGGTGACTCGTCTTCCCAGCGTTGGAATTTCAGCCAGGCGGACGCCCGGCGATTGAAGCAATCTCATCGACGTGGACGCTTGCATGTGAGCGACGCCCGCCTCTGAATTCTGAATCTGCTCAACACGGTCCTGTTTGAGCGGGCCATTTGGTCCCAAGCGCCGAGCTGGCATTTCGATGGCCGGGCGCCTGCAGGCGTCATTCAACCCGCATCGATCGCCGACGACTGACTGGACTGCTGGCATCAGACCGGCTTGCCCACGCCCGGTGCGGCGCAGCATCACATTCCAGTTGGCATGTGCCACCAGTATGCCGGGGCCTGGAAGAGCAGAGTACTGGCATCCATACAGGATATAAGTGCTCACAGCGTATATATCCTGATCGAGCTGATGTGCACAAACAGGGCGGGCGCCTAAAAGGCTTGAAGGCTACAGAGCAAGATGGACCTCCAGGTCGCCAAGGAGCAAGTCTGGGCACCTGGGAGGCGGCGCAGATGTCAGCGCAGGCGCTGCTGATCACGTTGCCGCTGGGCTACGGAGGCATCGAGACCTGGTCTCGGCTGGCCGGCCAGAGGGTCGCAGACCTGTCTGTGCTGCAGAAGGCACTCTTGGCCGACGGCAACGAGGCCCTCCAGCTGCTGCTGCTCTGCCTGCTGCTCAGCAGCAGCCCGGCCGGAAAGCTCCTGCAGACGCAAGCCCAGGAGTGCGCCAGCTCACTGTCTACCACTCCCTTCACAGTGTCTTCAACCACCCATTGCACAATTTCAAGCCCTGCTTTCCCATGCAGGGAGCTTTTGCAGCCCAGGCCAGTCGCGGTGCTGGTCGGCCTCTCAGGGGCAGCACTCAGCTTCAGCGCGCTGCTGCTGCTCACTACCGCGCAGGCACAGGACGCGAGCGCAGCGCTGTCAGGTCATCCGCCACTCAGCATCTGCTGCTTTTCAACAATAATCTACTGGTCGGGGGCGCCACGCCAACGCTTTCCGGCGCCGGGCCCGCAGGGGACGTCCGAGAGATCCTTGCCAGTGGCGACAGCCGAGCCACAGCCACCTTTTGCCTGGCCAGCTGCCTGCTGGCGCCACTGCTGGAGGAGGCGGTCTACCGCGGCGTCCTGCTGGAGGCGTTCGCGGCCTCCCTGCCGCTGAGACAGGCCCTTGCACTGAGCGCCGTGCTCTTTTCCGGAAGCCACTTTTCGGCCGCCAGCTTTGCCCCGCTGCTGCTGCTGGGCGCCTGCCTCGGCTGCACGTACGTCGCTGCCGGCCGGTCCCTGCTGGCAAGCACGCTGGCCCATGCGGGCTACAACTGCGCGGTCCTGCTGCTGGCATCGCAGGAACTGTGAGCAATCCATTGTGCAATGCATTAAGGCACCCTGTCTGCCTCATCAGTGCGTCTCAGCCAGACTGTCAGAGCCTGAGCACTCCTCTGTCCACACCCTCCACACGCACGCACACCAGCGGCTACTCGCCCACTGGGGGATCTGGTCAGGCCCCTCGGGACTCGGCTGCAGCAGGCGCCCGTGCCAGGCGGCCGAGCTCCCTGTCCAGGCTGGCGGCAAAGGCGCCCAGCGCCTCCAGGACGCTTGGCATGTCTGCGCTCGCGGGCTCGCCCAGGTAGGCCGCCACCGCTGCCAGCTGCGCGTCTGTGGCGCTCACTCGAGCCCGCAGCTCTGCCCTCGCGGCTGACAATCCCTGCACGCCCTGCGCAACGCAGCCCCCTGCATTTCAAGCTTACGCTCGCTATGCCGGTGACAGCAGGCGTGCCTGGAAGGAGCAGGTCCAGGGATTGCAGCATGACAGACCCGGCATGCGATGCGCTGGGGGGTGGGCCTGGCCTTTACTGCAGCACCAGTTCGTAAATGCTGATCGAGACAGGCAAAACCATGGCATCCCCTGCAAACTTGCAGGCAGTGTGCTGGAGAGTCACCTGCACAGCCTCCGGCATCTGCTGCTCGCCAGGCTCCCCCAAGACTCCCGTAGCCACTGCGGCAGCCGATGGCGGGGCCCGCTCCAAAGCGGCCAATACCTCTGCTGCTTCTGCAAGGCCGGTGTCAAGGGCTGCCAGGCTGTCCTTCAGTGTGCCCTGCAGGCAGCTCGGAAAGGCTTCAGTGTGCAGTATTGCTCCTGCTTGCTTGAGAGCTGCACGATCGTATGATGGAATGCTGACCTTTGCGGCGGCGGCGGCTGCGCTGACGTGCGCCAGCTCGGCGCCAAGCCAGCCTGGGGCCGCTCCTCGAGAGGCCAGCAGCCAGGCAGTGAAGCCCAGCAGCGTCTCGATCTTGGGCTGCCCGTCGGCGGCCTTGGCTGCTGCGCTGCCCTGTGCCGGCCCCTTGGAGGCCGTGACCTGCCGGCACAGAAAATCAGCAGCACCGCTCAAAAAGCTGATGAGCCGGAGATTTGGCATCGCACCGGTGGCACGGGACACAAGCACGGGCGGACAGCACGCCTTGTGCGACGCCATCTTGGCCAGGCTCTCGACCCTGAGGCCGGCGGCGCCCGCCAGGTGCGTGCCCTCGTTCAGAGCGTTGCCGGCGTCCAGCACCGCCGCCAGCGCCGCCCGCAGCCTTGCGCTCTCCAGCACCTGCCGCAGCGAGGCAGCCCTTGTGGCGCCGGTCCCTGAGCAGCTGCATGGCTGCAATAAAGCTGGAGACGTGCCTCTCTGCAGGCCGCCTGAACCGTCGCCAGCACCGCCTCTGCGTCCTCCAGGAGCGGCCTCGCCTGGTGCAGCACGAACAGCTGTGAGGCCACCAACCGGCGCAGCCGCGGCACGCCGCCCAGCACCAGCAGGTAGCGCTCGGGCGTGGACAGCGCGGCGGCCGAGTTGCCCGGCTGCGCCACCCAGGCCCGCAGCGCCGCCGCCTCCTCCTCGGTCGGCGCGACCTGCACACCTTTCAGACGCTCTCGGCTATCGCCTGGCCCCCGCTGGACAGGCCATACTCAGCAATCATCAGCCCGAAATGCCAGGCCGCTGAGGGCTGCCGTTTGGTTTCCACTTCGCTCCTTTATGAGCGCTTGACAGGAGTTTGACAGCCGAAAACAGAGGCTTGCCTGCCTCAGCAGCTGCAGCTCGTCGGCGGTCAGGCTGCTGCCCGACCGGAAGAGCTCGTGCAGGAGTGCCTCGGGGCCGTCAAAGCGGCCAAAGCGGGTCAGCATGATGGCCACGTTGTTGCACCGTGGCAGGCCCAGCACCTTGATGCTCTCCGCCTTGGCCGCATTGCCGCCGCCACGGCCGCCTGCAGCACAGCGGCAGGCATGCTGCTCTCGCAACCTGCCGTTCCCCAGTGAGACAGGCGAGGCAAGAAGAGAGAGGCATGGCGGTGTTGGGCGTCCAAAAAAGTGTGGCTCTGCTCGAGGGCCTCCGTGGCATTCAAGCAGGTGAGTGGTCGGCCACCTGATGCCGCCGGACGCTCTGCAAACAGCCTGGCCAGCGCCTCCCGCTCCTCTGGTTGCAGCGGCTGACGAGCGGGCAGCGCCGCCCACACTGAGCCCGGCCGGCAGGGCGCCTTGCTCCAGTGCCACACGCGCAGCCGCGGCCGGCCAGAGCCTGCGGCCGGCAGGGTGCCGCCTCTCAGCCACTGCAACAGCCAGCAGTTCGGGCGATGCCAACAGCGGGGGACGGCACCCGACGATGCTTCGGTCGGCGCCGTGCCCAAGCTGCTGCGTGCTGGCGGCCCCTTTGGTGGGGGCGGCGGCGGAGCGCCTGGCTTGGCTGACTTGCCCTTGCCAGGAGGCGGCGGCGGCGGAGGGGGCGCGGACGGCTTGGCAGCAGGGCCTTCTGGCTTTGCCACCTTTGCCCCCTTGACCGGCGGCGGCGGCGGCGCAGGCGGCACCGCTGGCTTGCCTGCAGCGCCTGCCGGCTCGCTGACTTTTGCCTGCTGTTTGGGCGGCGGTGGGGGCGGCGGCGGCGGCGGTGGCCTCGGGGCAGGCTTTCCCTCGCCTGCAGCAGCGCCGGCAGCAACAGCTGCAGTGGCGGCTGCGCCGTCAGGCAGCTGCGGCTGCGGGGGAGAGGTGTCAGCTGGCAAATCGCTGGCGGCCCCCAGCTGCAGCAACTCTGTTGAGGCGGCCTGCGGCTCAGCGGGCGGCTCCGCCTCTGACAGCACAGGCAGCAGCAGCTCCCGGCTGCTGCTCGCAACGCCGCCCGACTGGTCCAGCCTACGAGCAAGGGCTTGCTTTTAAGCACCGCCACAGGACAGAGAGCTGGTCGCACAGATGCTCCTCAGATGACGCAGCCGCTCACGCTCTCGAGGCTCTTGCCCTACCTTGGAGGCACTCCCGCCTCTGCCCCGTCGGCAGGCTCTAATATCAGGTCCATGAAGAAGCCGGCGGCGTCCGCGGCCAGCGAGCTCAGCTGCCCGCCTGCGGCCGGTGCAGAAGCCTCTCTGTGTCCGAGTCATCAGGAATGGCAGTCCCAGGCCGAGCCAGACTGGGCTTGCACAGTCCATGCCAGGATCGCTCCATGCGCATGCACCATCCATCAAACTTGATCCTTGAGACGCTTCACTCATGCACAGGCTTCCCTTTGGGGGGCTGGAGAGGCACAGAGGTCCACGTCGCCCGCGTTGAGCCGCACGACCCCCGGAGCCACAAAGCCGGCGTGGAAGGCGTAGGCCAGCAGCGGCGGCTCGCAGTCCCAGTGCTCGCCCAGCCACAGGCCGAGCGCCGCGTCGCCCTCCAGCCGCAGGCCCGCCTCAAAGCCCGTCAGCACGCCCTGCGCAGCCAGCTGTCACTGTCAGATGGGAGATGGGAGCCGGGGTTTCAAGTCTGGCTGCCAGACAAACGGACACTGTTGTGGGCATGCGGACCGCACCGGCACGGTCATCCTGCTGCAGGCCTGCGGCTCGCCGCGCTGAAAGGCCAGGAGTTGCCACGTCAGCCGCCCGCCCACCTGCGGGCTGGGCAGCCATCGGCACTGAGCCACTCTTCTGTCGGGGTCTGACAGTGAGAGCCAGGCTGGATGGGAGGGCTGCCTGCGCGGGTGCGGGCGCGTGCCCTGCCGCCTGCTGGGCCAGCGCGCCCAGCGAGCTGAACAGCACGTGCCGCAGCACGACGGCAGCGGCAGGCGGCGGCGGCGCGGAGAGCGCCCGCTCAAAGTAGCTGCAGTAGCGCAGCTGGCTCGCGCTCAGCTCCCTGCGAACCGCCGCTCGCAGTTGTCACAGCCTGCCAGCCTGTCATAGACAGAGGGCATGCCTGCTGAGATTTTGCCAGGTTCAGCGCCGCCTGTCTCAACAATCAAGCCAGTCTGGCAGCCAGCGGTGTTTGGAGCAGTCAGCGCTAGGTGAAAAGCGTGCCGCTTCCAGGCCTGCCGGTTGCCGCCCACTGGCTGCAGTGGCATCGGGTGCAGTGACGCGAGCGCAGGCAGACGGTGGCGGAAGCGCCCGGCAAACAGTAGGTAGGCTGTTGCCGCCAGGTACAGCATTCCGAGAGCCACGCCGCCACAGCCGCTGCTGTGCAGCACCTGAGGAGGGCAAGCCGCCCCCCGTCAACTGCTGCTCGGCTGCAGCATGGTTGCATGGGCCGTAATGGGGCTTGCTGCTGGTGGGCTGCTTGCCACGATGTGGGCTGGGTGGGCACGGAGCCAGGAGTGCACAGCCCTGGCTGCTGTGAAGAGGGCTGCCAGGGGTACGACGCCCACGCCGCTGGGCCGCTCCAGCGTGTCGTTGGAGATCTCCAGCAGGTTCATGCTGTCCGTCCAGAGCTCCTGCTGCGGCCTTGAGAGCGGCGAACCCAAGTTGATGAACAGCACTCGACTTCCGTCGCCTTCCTTCTGCAAGAGACTCAGTGCCGCAGCCTGGAGGTACTCAGTGTATTGCGACGATGTCAGGCCGTCTCTGGCGGCCTTGATCCAGGCTGCCGGCTCCTCTTCTGCAGGGACGAGACGAAAAAGTACACAAGATGCGAGCTGAAATCCCCCCTCGTCGCACGCCAAACGGAGAGCGGCTTTACCGTAGACGAGCCCGAAGACGCCAGCAGTGATGCCGAAGGCGGCAACTGGCTCGCTGCGTTGTGCGCGCCGCTGGTGCTGGCTTGGCCACAGTGATGGCATTCTGGCATGCTTAACGTTCAACAAGGACGCAGGCACAAGCCGAACGCGATTGCCCTCGCCTTCCTTGGCTAAGCCGCTGGAATTCCTAAGCGAGCGGGCCGTGGGTTTCAAGTTGATTGCTCAGGGTTCAAAAGCCAAACTCCAACCCAAAACGCAAGGCAAGTGATCAAGTGACAGACGCCAAAGCGGCAAGCATTGCTGACCGCTTCCTACTGTACACATTGCTACCTGCAGCGCCACACACGCGTCCAAAAGGCCCATCATTCACCACAGCCCAGCGCCGCATCCCAGAATACAACCAAGCAGTGGCAGCAACACTAATTCCTGACTAAAGGATGCTTCCTGATACCAGCATCCCCCTGCAGGCACCGGCCCTTCTCGGGGCCTTTATTTGTAGTCCGACGCCAGCCATGCCTGCGCCAGCACCCGAGACGAACGGGTCAGCCAGAAATCGTGTGGCAAGGCGCATGACAATGCTCCTAAGTGTGTATGTAGACAAGAAGATGAGCACCCGTAGCTCGTCATCGACTGTGTACCCCAGCCGCACCATGTCCTCTTCAGTTGGCCGGCGCACGCTTGGGCCCTACCAGCCAGCAGCCTTCACGCTTCAGATTCATCAATGTTATGGCGCAGACAGACACCAAACCGCAGGAGGTGTGACTGCAGGAGACGGACGGCGACCGGCTCGTCGCCCGGGGGTGGGTGCGGCTGCTGCTGCAGGAGGCCGCCAGCAGGCGGGGGCTGCGCAGCGGCGATCTGGCGCGCTGCCTGCGCCTGCGTCTGGTCCGCCTCCTGTGTCAAAAAGGGAGAGCTCAAGACGTTTGCAGGGAGGCACGGCACCGTATATTATGCCAGGAGACCGCTGGCAGCCAACCAGCGGAGGTTCTCTTGTCGAGAGAAGTGGATGAATGAATGAGGCCCACCTCGCAAGAAGGCATGACTGTCGAAAACAGTACGATGCTTTCGGAACTGGTCAGCGCCTTCGTCTGCCCGCACTCCGTGCAGTACTTCTGGTGAAAGACGGCAATGGGTCCACTCTGGGTCTGCTACTGGACGCCCTGCTGCGTCGCCTTCCTCTTGTGATTCTGGGAGCCAGACATGTAGTCACTTCGACCGATTGCGTGGGAATGGCTTGGCGCGAGAGTGAACAGGAGTCTCACCTCCTCGTGGGCTCGCGCGCTCGCCTTGTACGAGGTGCGAGAAATGTGGAATTTGGATGGAGCTCTGATAGGTTCCAGCTGATGCCAGGCTGATCAGTGGTGGCATGCAGGTGGCAACAGGGGGTGGCAGAGGAGGGTAAGGAGGAGCAGGACAGACTGAGGGGCGAGCGAGTGGCTTGCGGTGAGAGGAGAGGGCGCGCAGCACGGTTACAGGCGGCGAGGGAAGGAAGTCGGGTACAACGGGGCGGTGGGTAGTAGCAGCAAGCGTGCACCGGGGGGCGGAGTCTAAGCACAGCAGCAGAGGAGGGGGAGCAGGAGACGTCGTCCAGCGGCGGGGGCAACAGCCAAGCAGCAGCAGCTGGGGGAAGAGCACCACCAGCCAGGCGGGGCGACCGCACGAGGTGTGAAGGCGTTACTCGCGTTCTCCGGGTGTGGCAGTGCCCGAATGTTAGTGACTTTGCTCATCTCATCGCCACAACAAGCTGCACTCACAATAGCGGCAAATCCGCAAAAACACTCTAGTGTGTCCTTCACAAAGTTCTCAGCTCAGTGGCACAAACAAGAGCCTAATCCAGCCGGTCATTGCGATCCCGGCGCGTCTTCACTCCCCACGAGCGCCTCTGTGTCGCTGGTGGCCTCAGGCGCAGGAGGCGCCTTTGCCGGCAAGTGCAACAGCAGGACGGCAAAGTAGGCAAGCGCGCACGCGTTGACGGCCGCCAAGACCAGCAGCGGCACCGCATAGCTCCCCGAGGCGGCCTTCAGGGCGCCGATCAGCCAGGGCCCGACGATCCCTGCGACCAAACCTCTGGTCAGCAGCAGTGGCTGGCATCAGAGCATGCCTGCCGGCCAGCCGACACGGCCCCAGTGCAGCAGACACGAGGGGCAGCGGACCGCCGGAGGCGGCGATGCAGTTGGCCAGCGCCCAGCCGGTGGAGAGCGCGGCGCCGTGCAGGTAGGTCGCAGGGTAGCCCCACTCGAGGGGGTTGGAGGCCTGGGAGGTGGCGGAGACGACCAGGCCCAGGAAAGCGAGCGGCGCCCAGGAGCCGAGGCTCAGGGCAAGCAGCAGCAGCCCCGCCGAGCCGACCGCCAGCGGCCACAGCAGGAAGCCGTACATCTTGCCTGCGGGCAGCCGCTCAGCTAGTGCGACTGATCCCGGCGGCCGGCTTGCACGGGCATGCGGGGGAGCGCGCCTGCTTGCTTGGCCCACCGCGCGTTCAGCACGGTGATGACTGCGGCCCAGGAGTAAGGGATGCCCGACAGCAGCGCGGCTGCCGCGCCTGCAGCGCATGCCGGCCAGTCTGTTCGCTGGCAAACGAGCAGAAGCCTCCTGCTGCATCGCATCAACATGCTTCGAGACAGACAAGCAAGAGCTGCCTGGCTGCGTCACCATGGCTGCACCTTGCTCCCAGCTTGCTTGCACAGTGACAGGCCTGACAGGCTTCCCTGGCGAGAGGACGGCCCGCACTCTTGGCCGCCGAGTGGGCGCCGCCAGTCTCAGCGTCCCGCCCGTACACGATCCGATAGACGATGAGGGGCGTCCAAAACATGCTGCCGAACCTGCGGGTCCCGCAGCGCAAGGCAGCCTCAGACACTCTCTCCCACCTGCGAGGAGCGCTGCTGTCAGCCCCACAGGGGGCGTGGAGCGAGGCCTGAGGACGCCAGTCCAGCCGCTGCCAAAGCCCTGCGCCCACACCTTCCAGGAGGCGATGCCATGCGTCCAGCGCTGCTCGCCGGCGCCGCGCCTCACAGCCTCCTGCTCGCGCCTGGCAAGGCTTCAAGAGTGGCGCCAGACTCGGCTGCTGAGACCAGAAGCAGCTGGCGGCGGCTGCACTGGCGCGCAGAGGCTGCCAGCATCCAAGAGCAGGGGCAGCCGTGCACTTCAATCCGCAAACATCTTCCCTCCCGCTCAATCCCCGCAAAAGCGGCGTTAAGACCGAAGCGGAATGAGAGGTTGATGAGGCGCGCGTGCCTGACTGCGCTTGACACTGGCCGCCACATGCTCCCGCTCCAGAGGCGCCAGGTAGTGCGCCTCTGCAGGACTGTCTGCCATGCCCAGTCCGATCCAGGCGCCCAGCAGCACTGTCGGTAGACCCTCCTGCGCGTGTGAATGCGTCACACTGACCGAGGAGTGCAGGCACGGTTGGCTTGTTGTCCGGAAGCGTGGGCCACCCGCACCATGAGGAAGAGCCAGCGCCAGCCCCTCAGCCCCAGGAAGCCGTCTGCCATGAGCAGCGCCGCCGCCACCGGCGCTCCCATGACCTGGCAGCCGCCGGCAGCGGTAAGCCGCCTCACACCAGACACGCTGCGCGCGGCAGGTGAGGCCAGGAGGCAGGCGGTCTCTGGCAGCTGGAAGTTTTGGGACAAGACAACGGATGGCTGCGGCAAACCTGGGCCAGCGGCTGGGCGGCGCCAATGAAGCCCCAGGCCGCCGCCAGGGCAGGCCCACCGGCATAGAAGCGGGTGAGGTAGGCAAACATGGCTGCATCGTCAGCAAAGGGTGGGATGTGAGCACATGCAAGCGGGCGCTAACACGGCAGGGGAGCAGGGAAAGGCGCCTGCCTGGGAAGGTGCCGGCCTCTGCCGCGCCTGCATCCGCAAGACAGGATCAGCGGCAGCCTGCTTGCATGAAAGGCAGCCGATCGGCATCAACAGGGCGAGCGCGCTCACCCAGAGCGAAACGGAGAGCGTAGAGGTGCGTTGGGCTCGCAGTCAGGCCGGCAAAAGCTGTTGCCACGCAGCCCCAGACCAGCAGCAGCAGCGCCAGCCATCTTACCAGGCCAACGCGCTCTGACACAAGCTGGGAGGGGATCTGGAACGCCTGCCACAGGCAGGGGTATGGGGTTAGCCAGCAGAGGCCGCATGAGTACAGATGATGGGTACAAAGGATGGGAAGAGGGAGCGCAGGGAGAGGAGGGAAGGGTGACGAGGGAAACACCATGTAGGCCACGAAGAACAGTGAGCTGGCAAAGCCATACTGCTCGTCCCCGAATCCCAGGTCGCTGTTGAGCTGAGTCGAGGCGTACGCCTGTGCAGCGGGCGGGGACACAGCTCAACTGCTTAACCGGCAGCCCAAGCGGGATCGGGTAAGAATGCAGAAGGCGGACCAGATTAGCTCTGTCCATGTGGTTCAACACCGTGATGAGGCAGAATGGAAGCAGAATGTTTGCGCCATACTTACTGGCAATATTTCCTTCGTGGACAGCTTCCTCCTGCACCGCCCAATCTCCCAGATTCAAACAGAACACACTGATGAGCAGTATGCTACTGCTTTGGTCGTCAATCACGCGCGCGCTCTCTCTCTCTGCAGGCTACACTGTGCATCGCGAGGTGGATGGCATGCCCCTCTCCTCTCTCTACAAGCCTCGCATTTTATCTTGGAAAACAGGAGGTGAGCGAATACCACCGAGACGCTGAAGCTGCCCGACCTCGACGACTCGTTGTGGCTCTTGAATTCACCGGTGAGCCCAGCAGAACCCGCGATTGGTGCTGCATGCCGCATGAGGCAAGCGCATGGATGCCCAACGCTCGCTGTGTTCTCAAGTTTAGTCGAGCCTGAGTAAGTAGGCTAGGCAAGTGATCGCGGAGTTTTCTTGTAAGCGCCGAGCATCGGTCCGTTTGCCAGGGGCCTCTGCCAACAGGGTCGAAGATTGAGGCATACCGAGGCACGATTCGCGAGCAGTGCTACAGCGCCACACAGTGACAGGGCCTGAGCCATAATCAAAGCGTTCGGTTCCTGCCGCGGCAAGCGAGAGCTGCGACCGGGACGCGCCACATCCTCTCCAACCTTGCATGCTGCATGTTGTAGCGCTGGAACCTGGAGACTTGGAGCCTGCGACGCACGCTACTTATGATGTCGACAGGCCCACTGAAGCGATTTATAAAGGCAAAGTCTCCTTCCTCAGCCCGATGAAGAACCACGTTCTCCCTCACTTGCCTTGCACAAGCAGAAGTGGTCGCCGCGCAGGTGGTCGACGCTCAGCTGCCCGCAGCTGAGACGGGCGAAAAGCAAGTTATCAGCAGGGAGGGTGTGGCGGCAATCAGCAGCGCCGCTGTGGACGTGAAGCGGTGTATGGGGGTGTTGCTGCGTTTTGCGCCGGCGGAAACGGAGGAGGTGCCTGTCCTCGCCCTCCAAAGTGCCTAATCGCTGCTTCCTGAGCCCTTGAGCCAATAATTGTGTTGCCTGCAGCTCAAGCCTCTAGTTGTGGCCGGACTCCGCGCCGCTGCCAGGGCACTGACCGGCATTCAGGACCTTGGGCTGAAAGCCGAAGACAATGGGCTGTACTTTGGCTGGTGGACAGCACACATAGACCTCTGCTTTCTCACTCTCGTGCTCGGCAGCTGGCCACCTGATTCGTTCGAAGCTACCACGGGGCAAGCGCAAGCTGAGAAGGTTTGCTGTCCTCCTGGCTGACATCACCACATTCTACCACTTGAGCCTCATAGTGTATACCGTGGTTCACCTGCAGGGCCAGCAGGGCTCTAAGGTCGTTCATTCCCCGCAGGCAATTGCGGTCAGGCTCTTCTGGCGCTGCCCCATCAGTGACAAGGCTGCCGTGGTCGGCGGATTGCTGGAGGCAGCTCAGCGGGCCGGCCAGGCTGTGCGATTGCGGTTCTCCGCTGCAGCCAGCAGCCATGCGGCTGCAGCCGAGGATGAGATGACGTGCAGGGTAGCCGTGGACTTTTGGATCCAGCTCTTGCAGGCTTGCTCTTACATTTTTTTCTTCGCCTGGTGGGCAAACGAAATGGAGGTGCGGCAACTCTCCAGCTTGCCACTTGCACCTCACGGTGGTGCTGGCAGGAGGCAGCCTGCCTGGTGGTCTCTGAGGTGAGGCACCTGGGGGCCGTGAGCGCGCATTGGCCTGTCTGCAGGACCCTGGCCACATCACCGTCCTGAGGCAAGCAGCGCGCTCCCTCCTGTTTCTGCTCGAGCATTCTGCGTATCTGGACCCGCTTTTTGCAGCAGGTCGGCGTCAGGCAGATTTTGAGTCAATCCACGACCAGCTGGACGGCAGCTTGCAGCATGTCGAACACCTGCCGCGTGCGGCCCCCGCCCACAGCCCACAGTCGGCTCAGGCAGAGGCGCCCGCCAGCCTGTGCTGGCCTGACATGGCGAGGCCTGAGGCATCCTGGCGGGATACAGGTCTCATCAGTGAGCTCAGCCTTAGGATCGGGCCTTACATTCTCCACGAAATGATGGACAGCACCAATCAGGCGCTGGAGGCCCTCATCGCGTCTGCGACCTGCCAGCCTGCAGCGCTGGCAGCTGTGCCGCCCGAGCTGCATGACTGGCGGCTGCGTGCGCCCCCCTCTGCCCGCACAGCACGCCACCAACGCGGGCCTCGACAGCCCACCAGGACGCCGGGCCGCATCAAGGCCACATGCCACTCATGCAGGCCTGTACTACGACGCCTTGCGTGAGGCGGGCGCGGCGCAGCCGCCGCCGCCCCGGGCGTCCGTCATGCGCGCGATGACAGCAGCAACGCGGTTGCCCCCCTCGCTGCGGAGCTCGGACTCCTGCTTTCACGACATACGGCCCCTCATTTGGGAGCTGGCTGGCGTCGTGGGTGCTCGCGACGACCTCAAGCGGCTGGCGGTCAGCAGTTCTCACCTCCACGAACCCTCACACGCCTCCTGCCCCACCGTGGGCTGCCGTTGCTTGCTTTCTGCACTCCTGGTAAGGGCATGCGCTTGATGCATGCACGCGAGAAGCATTCCGGCAGGCAGCAGAGTGCAAGCCTCTGCGGGATCGCGGTGTGACTGCAAGACGGTTGGACTGCGCAGCAGGCGGAGGAGGAAGGAGGCCTGCTGACGGCAGAAGCTGCTCAAAAGGCGCAGCAGGAGCGTGCAGAGGTCAGGCGCCCACCCACCTGTGGCAGCGGCTCAGCACCGTCGCTGCCATAGGTTGGCCGCACCGCGACCAGTTTGTGAGCCAGCACTCGATTGTGCCGCAGGCCGTCCCGCCGGAGGAGGCGCGCGCGCAGGCAGAGGCGGCGGCTGCGCAGGCGGACGCGGCCATGGCGGCGCTGCTGGCTGAGGAGGAGCGGGAGGCGGCGCAGGAGGCTGCCCGGAAGGCTCGCAGGCGGGCCAAGCGGCAGGCCAAGAAGGGCGGCGCCAGGTGGCGCGCCAGCCTGGCCGGGCTGTCCAGGAATGCAGACGGTGGCCTGGCCTGAGGCAGAGGGCTGAGGCCGTTCTGGTTCCCACAGCAGGCGGGCTGCAGCAGATGCGGCCGAGCCATCCGGCCAGGAGCCCGAGGAGCCACAGGCTGAGCTGGAGACGGCTGCTGCGCTCGCCGAGCCGTGCGCATCTGCGGCTGCAGAGCGCAGCAGGGACGCAGCCGCACCAGAGGTCGGCAGCAGCGTAGAGAGTGCACAGCCAGGCTCTTCATGCAGACAGCGGCAGAGGCGCAAGGCCGCAGCTGTGGCGCCCGCTGAGCAGCCAGGCAGCTCTTCTGTGCCAGCAGCTCAGCAGGACAGCCTGGCTGCGCAGATGGGCTCGCTAGCAGTGCAGCCAGCAGCCTTCCAAGTGGCGGCAGCAGGCAGCCAGGCTGCTGTGGGCGAGCAGGGACCTGCTGTTGGCGCCGAGCCTGCGCCCGTCTGCATCGTTGTGGAGCCACCAGCGGCTTCTGCAGCATCCGTCCGCACCCGGCCCAGGCAAGCCCCATATTCATTTGTTCGGTTTGTTTGTTTGAATGCCCACACTGCTCAACCCGGCGGCCTGGCACGCAGGCCGCCGCAGAGGGCGGGCAGCCGACGTGAGCAGAGTGGCGTGCCGCCGCAGTCCCAGGCTCTGCTGCCTGCTCCTGGCAGTGGCAGTGCGGCTGGGCAACCCGGCCGGCAGCAGCTGGAGGAGCTGTGCACCTGCCCCATCACGCAGGAGCTCTTTGTGGACCCGGTGATCGCCAGCGTGAGTCCTGCTCCCGCTGGTGTCTGATGCGCAGCTTTATGTTGCAGGCATGGGGACTGAACAGACCAGGGACTGCAGGACGGCTTCACGTACGAGCGCGCGGCCATCGAGGCGTGGATTGCGCGGAAGGGGGTCAGCCCCATGACGGACGCGCGCCTGACGCCGGCAGACCTGCAGCCCAACCTGGCCGTGCGTCAGCTGGTGGCCATGCTTGGCGGCAGGGGTTGAGTTTCCGCAGCTGTTTTCCATTCGCTATGTGCGAGGCGGCTTTGTCTCCCGCCGTGCTCTAGCTTTCGCACCCGCTCCTGCTCAAGTGAACTGAAAGTGACCTTCAAAGGGATCACAAGATGGCGAGATCAGCATCTGAGGTGTTGTGCCCACATGTACTTCCCGGTCTTCATGGCTGCTCCCGTTGCTAAGTCGGTCACACTTGCTTCACCTGCTGGTCGCGGTCCAGTGTCACAGCCACCTGAAGCTGGGCAACTCCATTTTCACGGGCTCGCTGGTTGGCAATCAAACGCTCGGCTGAACATCGACAGCTGCAGCGATTCCTTAGATCGATGCACGCTCGGTGCAGGCTTGCAAAACGCCATGTTATTGCAGCAACGCTGAACTGGCCTCAGATCAGGAGACAGAGGGTCGCCACTCGATGCGTTGCCCCAGCCCCACCCCGCCCCAGAAGAAGCGTGTCCGAACTCCCCCAATGAACCCGCGAGACCTTGTTGCCGCGTGAAAGTTAGATCTCTCGACCACGTTCCTGGCAGCAGTGAGGCAGGCATAGCCGACAATGCCCGGCACCCCCTTCCGACATTTGGCTTGTTGGAATCAGTCGATCACCGAGCTGCGTCGTTCAGCGGGTGATGGGCTAGCTTGAAGCTTTGACAGAGCAGGCAGGCTTGCGACCTCCAGCATGGACGAGACAGAGAGTCCGCTGCAGCGGTTGATTGAAGTACGGCTCCTCTCCTGCCCTGCTCTTTTCATCTCCTTTCCTTTCCTCAGAAAAACACAGCGCCGCGCAGGTGGTCGGCACTCATCTTCCAGCAGCCGAGGCAGGAGGACAGCAAGTTTTTAGCAGAATGGGCATGGCTGCCGTCCGCGGTGCAGTCACTGACGTGATGACAATGCTAGAAAGAAAGTCGAAGTTTCTGCCTGCCCCAGAGGCTCAGGAGGTGCGTGTCCTGCACCCTTGAATGTTCTTGTTGTTCGCTGCAACCTGAGCCCTAGAGCCGCAAGGTGGTGCCTGCCTGCAGCCGGAGCCTCTGTTTGCTGCTGGACTCCGCGCCGCCGCCAGGGCGCTGGCTGGCATTCAGGGCCTTGGCTATCAGCAGACCACAGACGCTGAGCTTCACAATGACTGGTGGTCACTGCACCGAGGCCTATGTGTGATCTCTATGGCGCTCTGCAGCTGGCCCCCGTATGCGGTTAGAGACACCTCCAAGACGTGCGATGTTGAGGTGTGCTGGCACCCCCACCACTTGGCAACGTGCACATCATGTGCAGTATGTTTGATATGCAGGACCAAGCTGGCACCATCCGTCCTCTGTTGACCTGCAGGGCCTGATGATGACAATGAGCTGGCGCTGCTCCGTGAAAGGGGCGGCCGCCGTGGTTGGCAAGCTGCTGGCTGCGGCTGAGCAGGGCTGCCAGTCTGT
>BHFV01000317.1:0-15656 GCA_003568905.1 Trebouxiophyceae sp. KSI-1
GGGGGGGGGGGGGGGGGTGAGGTGGGGGGGGGGGGGGGGGGAGGGGGTGGGGGGGGGGGGGGGGGGGGGGGGGGGTAAAGCAAGACAGGGGCCGCTTTGCCGGTAGGATTGCAGCCATGAGTCAATAGATACAACTGCCTTGCATCAGTCATCTGCTTCCAGGGTCCACGTGCGAGACGAAGCGTCATTCAGCGCCGGGCGAATGTGCGAAGCTTGCTCATAGTCACTTGTCTCGGGTAACGGCTGCACGATCATGCGTGCAACTGTTGGCTGCTCGTGTCTCACACGCAAAGGCAAGTTGTGCACAAACTGAATGCTGATGGTCTTACTGATGGGCTGGTGCACAAATTGAAATGCTGATGATGTTCTTGAGGGTTAACTTAACAGCAGCAGCGCCGGCAATGGTCAGCACACACAACGAATCTAAATGGAGGCAAACGCAGGAAAATCAGAAACGAGGGGTTCATTCCAGTTTCCAAGAGCCCCCGCGCGACACGAGAGCACGAGCGCAGCTCAGCTGCCGTGCCCACGCCCAAAGCTCTCGTACAACTGCAGCTCGTCCACTGACAGGCTGCCGCTGGCCCGCACGACCTTCAAACGCGGAAGGCACCTTAGCGGGGGGAGCAGCCCACGAGCAGCAGCGATCGAGAGGCACGGGCGGGGGGCTTTGCAGCTCGCCTGGCGGGCGGCCTGGAAGTGGCGGTCGGCCACGGCCGCGGCACCCAGGTCCTCCTGCAGCGCTGCCAGCGACGCCTCGCGCACAAGCGCCGTGACGTCCGCTCCTGTGAAGCTGCGCCAGCATGCAGGCACACACGCATCAGGGCAACTGCAGCAAGACTGGCCGCAGGCTGCGCCTGTCGCGCCCGGCTGCAATCCTCGGCGGGCCGCCACGGGCGCATCAGACTGTACCAGAGTGGCTGGCCCGACGCAGGCTGGGTGTCTGGTTGCCTACACCTGATCTCTGTCCCTGCAGTTCTTCGAGTCTGAACAGAAACGTGGCGATCCGTCGACTGCCATCCAAAGTCGCACCCAGCCCGTCCCTGACAGGCTTGGCAAGGGGATTGAGGGGGATGGGGGGCACCCGGGCAGGCCGGCCGCCAGCGCGTGCAGGTCCACATCCGGCGCGAGCGGCGTGCGCCGCGTGTGCACCGCGAGGATGGCTGCGCGGGCGGCCGCATCCGGCGGCGGCACGAACAGCAGCCGGTCGAAGCGGCCGGGGCGCAGCAGCGCGGGGTCCAGGCGGTCCGGTCGGTTGGTGGCGCCCAGCACCAGCACGCCCGGGCGGGCCTGCCGAGGCATGCGCGGCCGTGAGCAGGGTGAGCGACGCGGCGCCGCGCGTTTTGGTATGGCACTTACACCTGCTGCACGGCTCACGTGCCCAGGCAGGCACGGAAACAAGCGCCAGCATGCAGCGCCCCTGCGGGCCAGGCAGCGGCTGCCGGCGGCGCGCCTGCAGCCCGTCCAGCTCTGCCAGCAGCTGCGCGAGCACGCGGTTGCCCACGCCGCTGTCGCCGCCGCCGCCGCCTTCCCGCGCGCCCGCCAGCCCGTCGAGCTCGTCGAACAGCACCACCGCGGGGGCGGCCGCGCGCGCCCTGCGGCCCTTCATCTTGCCTGTGAGGAGCTCAGTCGGAAGCTGAGGCCCCCCACAGCCCCGGCAGTTGGCCGGCAGGCAGCAGCATCGGAGCGGCACGCATTGCCTCCCAGGCTGCAGCGCTGCTCGCGAGCGTGTGAGCAGTCCTTCCTCCCACGGGCACGCCCCAGAGGCTGCTGCAGCACCCCCTCTCAGCGGCAAAGGTGCGGTCAGGCGGCAGGGCTGTCTTTCGGGAGCCGCTGCTTTCCAGGCCACCAAACGTAGCCCCCTGCTCCGGAGCCTCGAGGAAAGCGCACAGCCGAGCAGAGGGGCGCGCCTGGCGAAGAGCGCGGCCACCGCGCGCTCGCTGTCGCCGACGTACTTGCTCAGCAGCTCGGGCCCCTTGACGGCCAGCAGCGGCAGCCCGCCCTCGGTCGCGACCGCGCGCGCCAGCAGCGTCTTGGAGCAGCCGGGCGGGCCGAACAGCAGCACGCCCGCCGGCGGCTGCGGGCGGCGGGGGGGCGCAGGCTGTCGGCGGGTGCAGGAACAATGGGGGGCCAAGTCTACGGGTTGCTTGCACCAGAGCGCATCCTGCCCCCTGCCGGCAGGCTCGGCCGGCTCCCTCCTCGCGCCTTGCACCGCTCCCAGCTCGCAGAGGACCCCCTCTCCAGGCCAGGCAGCCACGCCCGGCCCTGCAGGCAGGCAGGTGAGGAAAATGGGGGCGCCTGCGCGCCCAGCCGGCCCAGCGCGGCCGCGTGCGTCCGCGGCCACTCCACCGCCTCGCGCAGCCGCTGCTTGACCGCCTCCAGGCCGCCGACGTCCGCCCACCGCACGCGCGGCACCTCCACCGCGACCTCCCGCAGCGCGCTCGGGCGCACGCGCGTCTGCGCGGCCGCGAAATCGGCGCGAGTCACCTGCACAGGCAAGAGGGGGGGGTCCAGGCGGTCAGAGCCGCATCTGCACACCAGCAGCTCGGGCCCCGCGGGCTCTCCCAGCAGCCGCTGCCGAAGGGGCATGTGCCAGGGGAGGGGGCTGCAGGAGCGCGCCAGCAGGGCTGCGGGCTCGGGCGCGCCGCCGGCCGCCACCGCCCGCCGCAGCGCCGCCAGCGCGGCCTCGTCGCAGAGCGCGGCGACGTCGGCGCCGACAAAGCCGTGCGCGGCCGCAGCCAGCCGCTCCGCCTCCTCGCCGCTCAGGCAGTGGCGCAGCCGCTGCAGGTGCGCGCTGGCGCGGGGGCGGCGGCGCGCGGGTCAGTGCCCGCGGGAGGCGCGTGCATGGGGATAGCAGGGGCGGCGGCCCGGCATGACCTCCCCGGCGGGCAAGTCCACAACAGGAGCAGCGGCCCACAGCAGATGAGCAGCGGCCGGGCCGGGCGGCAGCGCCGGGAGGGGGCCCCCACCGCAGGATGTCCGCCCGCTCCGCCGGCGTCGGCACGCCCACCTCGACTTCGCTGTCAAAGCGGCCCGGCCGCCGCAGCGCCGCGTCCAGCGCGGCCGGCCGGTTGGTGGCCGCGAGGGCGACCACCGCGCCGGCGCCGTCCGGCCGGCTGAGCTCCTCCAGCAGGGCGGTGACGGTGCGCGCGCCCGAGGCTGCAGGGCGCCGCGCATCAGCGTCCTGCCCTGGTGGCCCGCTGCAGAGCTGCCATGCAGGCGAAGTGACCAACCGCAGGCGGGCCCATGCTCTGCCGCAGTGGGGCGGGAGCGTCTGCCAGCAATGACTGGCGCAGCAGCATGCAGCCGGCCTGAGCGGCGGGGAGAGACAGCCGAGAAACCGGCGCTCGGTGGTTGGGCGGCAGCGAGCAGCCGCACCGCTGGCGGCCGAGACGTTTTGCGGCGCAGCCGACGCGCCGCCGCCGCCCTCGCGTGCCGGCGCCAGGGCGTCCAGCTCGTCGAGCAGGACCACCGCCGGCGCCAGGCCGCGCGCGGCCGCAAACACGCCCTGCGGCGGTGGGGGGGCATCAGGGCCCGTCGGGAATCTGCTGAGGAGTGCCCATCAAGGCAGGAGGCTGCGGGTCCCAGGCGGCGTGCTCTCGCTGTGGCAGCCACTCTGCGGCTGCAGCAAGGGGGCTGTGCGTGCCGCAGCTCTCGGCTCTGGGGCCAGGCATGCAGATGGCAGTGCTCGCCCTCAGGGCACTCTTCTGCCGGCTCGGGAAGCGGCGAGGCAGGCACCCGCAGGCCGGCCTCGCTGTGGCCGTAGAACGCCGAGACCAGGTCCGGGCCGTTGACGACCAGCAGCGCGGCGCCGGCGGCCGCCGCGGTCGCGGCCGCCAGCCGCGTCTTGCCGCTGCCGGGCGGGCCCCAGAGCAGCACGCCGCGCGGCAGCGCCACGCCGTAGCGAGCAAACAGCCCCGGGTCCTGCAGCCGGCCGCTGGTCCTCTCAAGACTGCAGCAGGCAAGGCTGTTGTCGCGCAGAGGCGGCCGCGGCGGGCAGGCCGCGCCTGCAGCGGCAGGCAGACCAGGCGCCGCAGCGCCGCGCTCTGCCGCTGCAGCCCGCCGAGCGGCTGCGAGCCGACGCCCGCCAGAGCGGCGCAGCCGGCCTGCGCCGCCCGCCGGGCCGCCTCGGCGGCGGGGCCGTCGCGGCCGCCGCCGACCGCCGCCTCTGCCAGCTCAGCCGCCTTGTCGGGCACGCCCTGCGCGGCACCTCGGGCTCGGCGCTGCCCGGCGCCTGCCGAGCGCTGGGGGCCGGGGACTGGCCGTGCAGTGCGGCTTGCCGCGTCTGCAGCACACACACACACACACATACACACACGCCTGCCAGGGAAGGCACCCAGGTAGCTGCCTGAGCGGTGCTGATCAGGGAAGGCGGCAGCTCGCCTCCTCAGAGGCGGCGGCCGTTCCTGCGTCGTCAGGTCCTGCGAATCGCACGTCCGAGTCCCGCGCGACCTCCGCGGCCGCCCAGGGCGACTCCTGCGCTGCGCCCTGCAGCGGGGCGCCACCCCATGTAAGCCGCAGCAAAGCAGGCTCCCAAGATGGGCCGCAGTCAGGTGCCTCGCCTGCAGGCGCACGCGGAAGAGGCAGTCCCGCCCGACCAGCGGCAGCCGCACTGGGTTGCCGGCCAGCAGGCGCCGGCCGGCCAGGTGCCAGGCAGCTGCCAGCTGCAGCAGCGCGCGCGGCCGCTCCTGGCCCGCCACGCCCGCCAGCCACTCCGCGGCCGAGTCCCTGGCGCCAGGCACTCGGCGCTCGACAACCAGGCTGCCTGGAAGAGGGAGCCAGGTGGGCAGGGCTGGGCAAGGTGCGGGCACCCAGATGGCCTGGCGCTGTCTGGCATGGCCTCCGGGACAGGCACGAGAGTGACGCTGCGCTGCGACGTGACGACATGCGGCACCTGCGCCCAGGCGATGCCTGTTGAGCGTTCTGGTGCCGTCCGCAACCTTGGCAGAGGCACCCGGCTGCCGGGATGGGCACCTTGTACAGAAGCAGGCCGCTGCCGTGGGCCGCCTCCCCTCCCAGTCTGGCCAGCAGGCTGGCCGAGGGAGCCGCGCAGCCGCGCGGCAGCTTGGCGGGCCACACGGTCGCCAGCAGCAGGTGCTCGCCCGGCGCCTCCCCCGACTGCTGCTCTGCGTCGGCAGCGGCCGCCAGACGTTGCCACAGACTGTGAGGGCCAGGCGCGGCCGCGACTGGCCTGGCCGGAGACGCTGCAGCCGGGCTGTCAAGGCCCGGCAGCGCCTCGATGCTCCTGGCAGCGGGCGGGTCGGCCAGCGCCACCTGTCGGCAGCAGAGGCAGGCGACTGAGCTGCTCACGCGCTTTACAAAGGAAGCCTGCAACCGGCGCTCCGAGAGAGCAGGCAGCCTCACGCCCACGAGCTGGCCGGCAGAGAGCTCGGCGGTGAGGAAGGCCTCCGGCGGCAGGCCCAGGCGCGCCTCGGTCGTCTGCAGCGTCACAGCGGACCGCGACGCGATGACGCCGTGGAAGCAGTGCGGCCCTGTAAAGAGCACGCGGACAAACCCAGCAGGCCGTCAGTGCATCACGCTGAAGTGGGTCCATGCACGGCGGGCGCATGCGGGCATCCTGCGCGTGGCAGGCAACAACTGACATTCGAGTTGATCACTCACCAAGACCGGGAATCTCTGCAGCGCGAGTCACGGCTGCCTCTGCCTCCAGCGCCTGGGGGGATGGCGAGGCGGCCTTGGATTTTCGTTTGGCCTTTCCCATCCTGAGCAGCGCACTGAGCCACCGGCTCGAGCTACAAATGCGCGCCCTGGAGCTAGCTTAAGCTTTCAATGAAATGCTGGCTCGATTGAACCTTCCACTTCCCTGCCGGCCACATGTCGTGCACGTTGCACATGGCACGTGCTGCAATGCTCTTCTGCTAGGTGATCCTTAAAGGGTTACACATGCTGGAGCATCCTGTTGCTACGGGGCTGTCCAGCATATTCGTGCGACTGCTGAAAGCGGGTGCCTCAAGACTCGAGGCCGCCAGGCGCCTCCCAGGGCGCCGCAAATTGACAACACAAAGCCTACCAAAGCGTGCAGAACAACACTCTCAGTACCAGTAAACAATATACATTTGCTTTATGCTACGCGAATTCTCACAACTCACCCCAAAAATGTCTGCTTCAGAGCGTGTTGCAGCTCACGGCACTGCAGCAGTCTGGGGGCCCCTCGCAGCCTGTCTTCAAAGCTGCATGATGCTCCTGCGGCTCACTTGCCCGACTCTGGCGTCCGTCCAGCGACTTGCTTCTTCTGCTGCGGCTCCTCGCCAGCTCTTGTTGAGGTCAGCGCCCAGGCCACCAGACCCAGGACGACGGCCGCCGGCAGGCCGGATCGCGCGTACGGGTGTTTCTGCCAGGCCTGCGATAAAAAATGCGTGCTGACGCCCGGCAGTCCCAGAGCCTGTTCGATGCCCCTGCATCAAGTAGAAGAGGCTCACGTAGCGCCACTGCTCGCCTAAGGTGGGCGGCACATACCCCTCCGGTACCGTATACGGCTTCGGCACGCCTTGAACGGGCGTTTTTCCGGAGTGAGGATGCTCGGTCTCGGGCATTTTCACCGAGCGCGCGGCAGCAGGCTTATTCCGTGCGATGCCGATCCACTGTGCGCTCGACAGTCGGACCGCATTCCTGTCGCCGATAATCTCGGGGAGCATTTCTGACGCGGGCGCCAGCCTTCGCCCTTCGCAAGCAGCCAGTTGCTGCTCCATCAGTGCTGCGCCTGATAATCAGCCATTCGGTTACTTCCACGCACAGCACAGAAAGCTTTACGTCAAACTGGTGTCGAAGAGCAGTTCCTGAAGAGTCGGCGGCCGCAAAGCTTGCACCTCCGGTAGGCGCCGTCCCGAAGCAGTGACTAGCCGACTAGTCGGCAGCTCTCCGAGAAAGCTACAGTCGCCATGGCGCGCACTCGGCGGGTGCGCTTTCGGCCGGCCTCACATCCAAGTTCCGGCAGTCCTTGGCCGCCGCCCTTGCTAACGGAGTCCAGCGCGGGCGGCTGCAGCGCAAGAAGAGGACGCACGTGCGCGAGGAGGCGGACCCCAGCAAGAAGGGGCCGCCCAAGAGCTTTGTCTTTTGGCGCGGCCAGTATGGGGTGCGACTCCAAGCCATCCCCTCCTCTTGTCAACATTACAGACGAAAGCAACCTGAAAAGCTAGCGGAGGGTGGCGGGGACTGATCGCCCAGTCCCGCTGCAGCTGACGCTTCGCGACCTGGAGGCCGACCTGCGGAAGATGATGCAGCCGCACACGGCCACCAACCTGAAGGTCCGACTCCCGTGCTGCCTTCCCGGCACATGCCTCTCAGCGCACCCCAGCGCTTCACGGACAGAGGGCTGCCGCAGGAGTCCAAGCGCAACCAGCTGAAGGACTTTGTGCACGTCGCCGGGCCGCTCGGCGTCTCGCAGTTCCTCATCCTGACGGCCACCGAGAACGCGTCCTACCTGCGCATCGCCAAGGTGCCGCGGGTGCGCTGCCGCCCTGCCACCTGCAGCGCCTCCTTGTGGCCACCAGCTGGCCACCGAGTGCACTGCGCGCGCTTGCAATCGCAGGGCCCCACGCTGACGATGCGCATCCACAGCTACTCGCTCGTCCGCGACGTCGTCCGCTCGCAGCAGCGGCCGCGGCTGCCGGACAGCCTGTGGAAGGCCGCCCCCCTGGTGGTCATGAACAACTTTGCCGGCGCGGAGCACCTCAAGCTGGCGACCGCGCTGTTCCAGAACCTGTTCCCGGCCATCAACGTCAAGACCGCCCGCCTCGCCACCTGCCAGGTGGGAGCCTCTCCCACGAGCTCGCATCGCTCGCCGCCAGCTTCTGCCTCGTGCGCACACAGGCCGCCCTGCTGTCAAGCCGTCTGCTTCTGTGATCCAGTGCTGCGTGTTTCACGCAAGCCCCTGACAGGCGCAGTAACTGCCGCAGCGCGTGGTGCTGCTGAGCTACGACCGCGCCGCGGACCGGCTGCACCTGCGCCAGTACGGCGTGCGCGTGCAGCCGTCGGGCGTGACCAGGGGCGTCAAGCAGCTGGTCGGCCGGCGGCAGGTGCCCGACCTGGGCGGCTTTGCGGACGTGGCGGAGTTCCTCACGCGCGCCGGCTACGGCTCGGTGAGGAAACCCCCGAGCCCCCTCCCACCAGCTGCACTGCCGGGTGCCCTTGACAAGCCAGTCGGAGGCTGCTTGCCGCGCCGCATGGCCAGGGAGTGTGCAGCGCAGAGGCACAGCAGGCGCATCAGCGCTCGGAGGAGAGACAGCGGCTCCACAAAGCCTGCTGCCCAGAGCTGAGCTTGTGTGAGGCCGTGCCGACTCGCGGCCCGCCGGCTGCAGGAGAGCGAGGGCGAGGAGGCGGCCGGCAGCCGGGTGACGCTGTCGCAGGACCTCGGCCGCGGGAACCACGCCAGCCGCCAGTCGCGCGTGCTGCTGCAGGAGGTGCGGGAGCCAGCGCCCCTCCCTGCCGCCCGGCAGCCGCCTCCAGACGCTCTCTGTGCCTTACAGACTGCGATCGCGGCCCAGCTTCCGCCCACCGGCAGCAGCCCAGGCTGACGCGGGCGCCCGTGCCGCAGATCGGCCCCCGCCTGGAGCTCGAGATCGTCAAGGTCGAGGAGGGGCTGTGCGGCGGCGCGGTGCTCTTCCACCGCCACGTGGCCAAGAGCCCCGCCGAGGCGGCCGCCCAGGCGCAGGCGATCCGCGAGCGGGAGAAGCTGAAGCAGAAGCGCCGCGCGCAGCAGGCACGCTTCCCTCTTCCGCTCAAGGCCCCGGCTTGCACACGCGGGAGCTGCCTGGCTTGCAAGGAGCGTGCTGCGTGCCGCGCCGCTGGGCTGCCACGCCGGGCTGTCCGAGCGCCCGCTGCTGGGGAACCGAGCACGCCTGGGGGCCTGTCGCAGGAGGCGAACGTCGCGCGCAAAGCCGGCCAGAAGCAGCAAGGCGAGGGCGGTGAGAGCGCCGGCAAAAAGTCGCGCAAGCGGCCGTGGTGGGAGGCGGAGCCGGCCGGCGGGCGGGCGGCGGAGGAGGCGGACGACGACGCCGAGTACTACCGCCAGGAGGCGCGCTCCCTGCAGAGGGGCCGCGGCCCTGCTGGGCGCCCGCATGCCTGCCTGCCTGCCACCGCTGCTGCTGCGGAAGCGGAGGCTGAGTCAGCCAGCCTGCAGGTGGGCGAGGAGCCGGACGACCTGGCGCTGACCGGCAGCCGCAAGCGGCCGCGGGGCGAGAAGGGCGCCAGGGGCCGGCCGGCGGCGCAGCCCGCGGGCAGCGCAGAGGCGCGGCGGCCGCGCGGGGAGGCCGCGGGGCAGCGGGGCCGGGCGGGCCGCCCGCCGCCGGGGCCGCAGGGCGGCGTGCGCAAGCCGGCCGGCGGCGCCAAGCGGGCCGGGCCGGGAGCCGGCAAGGGGCGGGGCGGCGTGCGCATCAAGACCAAGGAGCGCGCGCGGCCGGGCAGGAAATGAGCCCCCCGCCTGGTGCGCTGCTGTAAAAAGGTCATGCTGCTCAGGCGTCCACGCCGACACTTGTGTGCTAGCAGGCACTGTAGTAAGCACTGCTCTGGCCGGCTTGTGGTGGGCAAGGCCGCAAAGGAAAACGCAGGCAAATCACAGCAGGCTGTGAGTGCGTGTCATCATCATCTCCAGACGTACAGCAACAACAGGAACAGCCGGCGCCAGCAGCCTGGTGCTCAGCTCACTCCATAAAGTCGCCGACGGTGACCTCCGAGTTGTCCGACGCCAGCAGCTGCGGCCGAAACACTGCCGCCAGTCAGCCAGGCTGGCCTGCAAGACGCCTTTCAAGCCAGAAGAGGAATTTGGCGGCCTGCCTGGAGCACCGCCAGCTGCGTGGCGGCCATGGCCTTGCCGCGCTTGTGGCCGACCGCCGGCATGGAGTAGGTGAAGGTGACGTGCAGCCTGCGGAGGAGCGGCAGCTTGAATCAGCAGCTGTCGGGCTGCTGGAGTGTTCTCAAGGTCTGCGAGCAGCACTCGGAGGAGGGCTGACCGGCCGCCAAAGGTGTGCGCGTGCGTCATGGTGCCCGCCTCCTTCTCGGAGGTGATGCCAAACGTGGACAGCATCAGGTGCGCGCGCTGCACCTGCACGGGGCCGTTGTCGGCCGGGATGGGGTTGACGCCCAGCGAGGAGGACGTGATCTGTGCCGCCGCGCCCGCCGTGTCAGCCCGGAATCGACTCTGGAGCGAGCCGCCTGCTGCGGATCCCAGGAGAGGCGGTTCGCCCACCGTGTACGGCGGCGTGTAGGGCGGCGGGCTGGCGGTTGCCAGCTCGGGCAGCGTCTTGCTGGCGTGCATGCGCGCCCAGAAGGCGAGGCCGCCGTGCGCGTCCGCCTCCGCGCGCACGCACTCCGTGCAGCGGCGGGCGACGTCCCACAGCCGCTCGGTGCGGGAGATGGTCTGCGGCCACCAAAGGAAGGAGGCGGCGCATGACGTCTCGTCGTCGTCAAAGGCCGGCGAGACCTGGCGGCGCATGTTGGCGGGGCACTGCATGAGCAGGGTTTGCGGCAGCGGGCGCGCAAAGCGCTGCGCCTGCGCGATCGCCACCGCCGCCGCGGCCGAGACGGCGCCCTGCACCGTCGCGCCCTGCTCGCGGCACCTGCGAGAAGGGGGTGCCTGAGGCCTTGCCAGCCGCCGCTGCTGGCTTGCGGCCGCCGCCGCTCAAGCTGCAAGCGCAATAGCAGCGAGAAGGAGAGAGACTTGCTTGGCGACGAGGCGGGCCGTCTCGCTGGCGGACAGCTCTGAAAACTCGGCCTCCACGTAGCCGGGCGCGCCGCCACCAGACTCGTCGCCCAGCGGCGCCAGCATGGGCATGTAGTCGGCCGGCAGCTGCAGCGGCTTGAGGCGGGCCACGTCCACGGGCGGCACTCGCGCGCCGATGTCGACGTTGGGCTTGACGGCGCCCGCGCGCGGCTCAATGCCTGGCGCAGCAGGCAGGTCGCAAGCTCATCATCTGGCTGCTAGGTGAGAGGTGGGCATCTCAAGAGCAGACCCGCGTGCCAGTCTCGTGGCACAGAGCCAGCCAATTTGGAACAGGCAAGGCATGTAACACACCGTAGGCGAGCTCGCCCAGCTTGGCAAAGAAGGTGCGGAAGACATGGAAGGTGCTCAGGCCGTCGATGCCAGCGTGGTTGATGGTGACCAGCAGGAAGTGGTGGTTGGGGCCGCTGCAGCCGCAGGAGGAAGCCTGGCTCACACCCCCACTGAAAAGGCGCTCTCGGTAGTCGAAGCTGGTGTGCAGGGTGGAGGCGGACCTGCTGTGCAGCTCAAAGTGGACGAGCGACTTTGTGTGGTCGCGCTGCTGATTGGCAAAGGTGACCAGCAGCGACTTCCATTCGATCTCGCCCTGGTGCTTGACCCAGCGCAGCGGGACGTCGTTGTACAGGTCGATGAGCGGGCCCTGCAGCCGGCCGGCAGCGCCGAGCTCAGAGACGACGACCACTCACAGCCGGCACAAGAAATGACTTCCTGTATGTGGTGGTTTGGTGACCCACACCTGCCCCTGCGCGGGGGGAACAAAGAGCAGCTGGCCGTGCTTGTCCTGCGTGATGGTGCTGGCAAAGTAGGGGTACTCCTTCCGGACCAGGCTCCAAGCCTTGAGCACGAGCTCTTCGGTGACGGGACCGTTCAGCTCAAACGCAAGGCTGATGTTCATGGTGCTGCAGACCTGCTCCCAGAAGCGGAAAGGGCGCGCCATGCTGCCCGCGATCGGCGGCGGGTCGGCTCGACACTGCAGTGGACTACGCTGCACGAGATACTCTTATTAGAGCAATCAATTGCGAGCGGCTGCGGCTTGCCGCCTCCTGCTCGCCGTCTGGGCAGGCTCGTTTTTGGAAGACGAGCAGACGCGGGCCGTCGCGCGCGAGAATCGCTGAAGGTCGGGCAAGGGAGACGGCGGCAAGCCTGCATATCTCGCTTGCAGGCTCGCTTTCGTGTAGTCACGGGTGGCTGTCGAGGTGATGTGCGCCCGGCGCTAATGGCGAATGTTGCACTCTGCATTTGTCGCGGCTGAATCTGCTACAACGCTTCCTTCTGAGCTTGCTGATGCGTTCTGCACGATACTAAAGAGCATTCCAACTCTCGCAATCGAAAGGGGTGCGCGATGAGCGCGGCGGCTGCCTACGTGCCCCTGCCGCTTGCGCGGCTGCCGCGTCTTTGCGCTTGAAATGGCGCGTCGCGGACCCGCGCCACATAGGCCATTGCGCTCGACGCTTACACTAGATTGCTAGTGGATTCCCACATTTAATCCTACTAAAAGCCTTGTGCTTCCTGCCCGCAAACATAAAGGAACAGCCGCGACCGATCACCACATGGCGCATGCTCCGTACTTTCCACCGGGCGTAGACGCGTCCACAGCGGATGTGCTGGTGAAGTGCGTGGCAAGCAATACTCAACTCCCTGCACACCGCGCCTGGCTTGAAAAGCTCAGCCCCCAGCTTGCGGCAGCAATCGTCGGCATAGACATCTCCGCCGACGCGGCCGCGGCGAGCCTCGTGGCCGAGCTTACCGGCGACGATCACGAGTCAGACGCTCAAGAGCTACCGAATCTGACGATCCAGGTGTTCCTCGCCCCTGCTCGACGGCGAAGGGTGCAATGATTGCATGCCAGCATGCCCTGATGGCCATGCCGGCGAAGAAGGCAGACGATGAAAACATGTCAGCCATGTCCCTCAGCGATGGTATTGCGGCCATGACATTAAAAATGCCTTTAACGGCGCTGTCAGACCTTGCAGTCCTCATTCCGGCACGCCGAGGAGTTCTGAAATCTGGTCAGTGCTGTTGCCACAGAGCACAAGCGAGGAGAGCGTCCGGCTGCTGCTGGCACACGCGTACGAACTCGAGGTCTCGGCCCGTTTTTGCTTCAAGACGGCCGCAGAGGTCGCCGTCGTCGCGAAGAAGGTGCTGCTTGCCTCTTGCCACTCCGCCAGTCTGCAGCCGCTGCTCCGCCGTGGGACTGCAGCAGGGGCTGACCCAGAGCCTCTTACCTCCCACAGTATGACATCAGCGTGCTCTTCCGGAAGGCGGATGCCTTCCTGGCCAAGTCTATGGACGACCGCACGACTGATCGCCTCCGCTGCAAGCCCACATTTTGGGCAGCCCACGGCCACATCGTCACGGAGAGCGCGCTGCGCTTCACCGCTTTCGCCGGTGAGCACCATCACCCTGACGACGGCAAGCAGCCGCCGCTGGCCTGATTGGCTCTGCAAGGTAAGCTGACGGGAGCTGCGCGTGTTGCAGATCGCGTCGAGCTGACACTCATGCTTAAGGCTGCTGAGAATCTGGTCGCCCACATTGTCGTGCTGGAGCAGGCGTTCGACGCCAGCAAGCACGCCCTCGCGGGCCAGGTGTGGTGGCCGCTCTCCGCAGCCTCAACACAGCCAAGCAACTAGCAATCAAACAGCTTTCTGAGGGTTGTGATGCTGCTCGATTGCAGCTTGGCCAGGCGACCTGGGACCGCATCCGGCAGCGGGTCGCCGCGCTGTCGGTGATCGCCGACCAATCAACAGCAGGTGCCCTCCAAATCTGGCCTGCACGCTCTGACTCGCTTGCCGCCTCACTTTTGGAGCCCAAGGCGCTTAACCACGGCACCGCTGCTGAGCCAGCCGGTCTGCCCGCCTTGCAGGCAGCACCAGCAGCAGCACAGCCAGCTCGCCCCGCTCCAGCCTCGGTGGCAGCCCCCGCCCCGGCTCGCCTGTCGGCAGCCCGCGCTCCGTCGCCAGTTTTGAGAGCGTGGCTTCCAGCGTGCAAGTCTCCGGCGCCTTTCAGGCCCACCTGGCGCAGTCACAGGCCGCCGGCTTCTCGCTGCGGCAGGCCAGGCCCAGCAGGAAGAGCACGCCGCCGCGACGGCGGGCGCCCAGCGGCCAGCCTGCTGTTTGCCCCCGGCACGCTGCCCAGCTGCACCGCGCACAGGTGCGCAGCTACCTCCCACTGGCTGTTGGTGCCACTCCTCCTGGCGAACCATGTAGCAAGCTGACCAGGGGCGCCTGTGCCGCAGGCGCAGATGTTTGCTCCGCCTGTGGTGTACGGCCCGCCTATGGCAACGTGGCCGGCCTGCTACGGCCAAGCCGCCGGGTGCTGGCCAGCTGCGCCCATCTTGCGGCCGCATCAGCTGCTGCTGCCAAGCCATGCGTGCGGCTACAGCATGTGAAGGCTGCCTGGAGCTCAAGTGGCCTGCATGAACGGATGCAATTCCTTTGTGCTTTGCTCAGTCTCTTAGCGGCTCATTATTATCTGAAACTGTATTTCTGAGGTGTTGGGCCTGAGACTTGTATTTCTGAGGTGTTGGGCCTGAGACTTGTATGCTTCTGAATTGCTTTGGCGGTGTCGCGTTCCTAATTACAATTGAGGTTGCTCGCAAGCACAGACAAGCCGCGCCCGCTCCTGCCGAGCGCGGTGGCTGTCTTGTGCCGAGCCCAGCGTTGTGGTCTGATGACAAGAGGCAATGCGCGTTTGCCCCTCCTGCTCTGCTGGCGGCAGTGCTGCTGTAACAGGCAGCGTGCCAGCGCCAGGGGGCAGTGTTGCAACACGGCTAGAGCACTGCCAGGCAGGCGCGCAGCGCACGCCCACAAAGATGTCACCCGAAAGCTTCTGTGAGCTGCCTCTGTCCTGGGACCCCCACTCCCCCAGAGGGCCGCCTCACTGCTCCATGGCCGCGTCGTTGCCGGCGGTCGCCTCCTCGCCGGAGCGGTCCCTCTCGTCCGGCGGCCCGCCGACCCGCTCGGTCGCGGCCGAGGTGTCAGCCGGCGTCTGCCGCTCCATGCGCGCGCGCGCGGACGGCAGCCGCGCCCGCATCGAGTCATACAGCCGCTGGTCCTGCGGCCGATCCCCAGTCCCTTGGGTGTCAGCCGCACGGCAGCTGCATGAGGGGGGTTGCTGGTGCCCATGCCGCGAGCCCAGGCGGCACCCTGCTCCCGACGCACTCTGGAGGACTCTGAGCAGGAAGATTTAGCGGCTTCCTGGCGGCTTTGGCGAGGCTCTGGGCGGCAGGCACCGAGGCCGCAAAGGCTCATCCAACTCAGAGGCAGCAGCGCGCCTTGGGGGAGACGCTGGGCGAGACGCGCAGCAGCGCGGCCTCCAGGTGGCGCTGCTCCACGCGCGGCTGCTCGACCGGGACGCCCGCCGCGACCGCCGCCATCGACTCCTGCGGGAAGCATCGAGCCCGGGCGCTTTGAGACCCATGCCCCGCGATATTGCGGCGCGCAGGCGCTTCTTCGCTCAAGCGGCCTGGGCACTCCGCCTCTCGTGCCCGGCGCAGCGCGCGCACCCGCAGCGCCGCGGTCGCCGCCTCGCGCACGAGCGCGCTCAGGTCCGCGCCGCTGAAGCCCGCGCAGCGCTCGCGCGCGATCCCGGCGACGTCGACGCCGGGCGCCAGCGGCTTGCCGCGCGCGAGCGTGGCCGCGATGGCGCCGCGCTCCTCGGCCGACGGCAGCGGGATGTACAGCAGCTTGTCCAGGCGGCCGGGCCTGCCGCGGGCGCGAGCGCTGCCTCAGCGGCGGGCCGGCGGGCGGAGTCGCGGGGGCAGGGCCGCGTGTTGCTCTTGGCCTTGCCCCGGCTGTCCTGCTCAGAGGGCGGGGGCGGGGTGCGCACCGCAGCAGCGCGCGGTCGATGATGTCCGGCCGGTTGGTGGCCGCGATCAGGTAGACGCCCGCGCGGCCCTCGATGCCGTCCATCTCCGTCAGCAGCT